>CAKJPN010000046.1:0-17543 GCA_917208275.1 Patella pellucida
AACGACTAAAGTTATCCTTAGATTTGCAGAAAATTGATATCAGTGTCCTGGAAATTCTTCCATGGCCTACAAAAGAATAAATATGTGACAACCCTGCTCAGATGATTTAACTGCTGTGGGCGTATGTTACATTGCCTGGCAATCTATTTTTGCTTTTTGTAAACTAAAAAGGCGGTTGTATTCAGTTTGTACTACATACATACTACATTGAAATGTGGTCGTATATTGTCGTCTCCCCTGTCTGTCGGTCCGTTCGCCAAAATATCAATATTGAAATATCTCGCAATAGGTGGTGGACACTCTAGAGTTCAGAGGCTACTGACACAGTTCAGGCCCTTGGTCACTTTGGCAAATCTTGCGGACGCTCGAGAGACTGAACTTAATACCCGATTGATATCCAGTCATGCGATTTTCAACGACTTTTATAATTACTATACCAGAGTTATTGTCCTTGATCTCTTCAAAAAATGTTGTGAATACTCTCGAGACGAGAGTCATTGATAACTTTAACGGCTAAATTCAAGATATTAAATGTGTGTACTCAACTTTATCATGGGACAGAAATAACACCCAAACAAATTCCAATGATTTTTATACGCTCACATTGAAATGTGGTCGTATATTGTCGTCGCCCCCGTCCGCCCGGCGGTCTGGCGTCCTCAATTTTGAGACAAAGTAAATACACCACTCCTCTATATTTGGGCGGTTAAATTTCATACGTATTCAGACCTTTATTTTTGAGACTCTGTTCAAATCGGGATAGTCCTTTTAAAGGAAATAATTAAATTACAAGTTTGACATAAAGTATTAATTACATGTAAATAAACATAAACCAGCTAAATGAGACTTGGGAATGACCGGAGCAAAAGGAGGTCAAGTAGGGTCAACACGGCCACAGACCACGCCTAGATTGAAAACTTGGAACAATGCATATTTCCACAAAATTTTTACTTGACACATTTTAAAAGCTTAAACAAGATATAAATAAAGTTTTATACTATGACTTTTGATACAGTTAATACCCCATACCCCATTAAAATAGCAGATCTACATCTTTCTTTCGTCCCTGCTTTACTCGCGCCAGAAATCATTCTTATTGACCTATACAAAATTTGGAATGGACATTTTACAAAAATAATTAACGAAGAATTTGAAATGAAATAATAAAACTGAAAGCATTAAAAAATGAATTCATCACATAGGTTATCTGATTTTGATGAAACTTAAAAGATATACATTATAAAGAGTTGGCCATTCTTGCTATAATATAATATTAAAAAAAAGTAGGGGATATTTGATTTTGGAGGCATAATACTAAAATATGCAAATTACTACGAAAAAAGTCACTATAGAACCTAACAGAAGAAACATTTCTAGTTACATGTGACGCCCAAACGCACCAATAGCTACCGGATGGAATACACATGATGCTTGGGATCATCACGGGCGTCCAACACAAGATTTGCGCGACTCTGACTTTCAATGTTACAGTCATTGTGACATTGAATTCCAGAGTGGAAACATCAGTTTAATTGTTTTAGTGACCAGAAAACAAATTTTGATATGCGTCGTCTTACCCAAAATGAAAGGTTACGTGCCCTTGGCATGCTACAGATCGGCACAACACAGGCGGTTGTGGCGCGGACGATGAATTTTCTCAGTCTGTCATAAGCAGGCTATGGTCCAGATACCGTAATACACAATCTTTTAAGGATAGACCACGCTTAGATCGACCAAGGGCGACAACTCAAGCCCAGGATCGATTTACCTTGGCCTTGAGAAATCGTGTCATCACAGCAAATCAGATCAGCGCTCGTCTTCAAACAGACACTGGTGTGAGAGTGAGTGGTCAGACGATTCGGAATCGACTGCATTGGGGTCACCTTTGCGCCTGACGTCCTGGCGTGATCCATTTTCTGAGAGATCATCACATTCAGGCAAGACGTCGTTGGTGTAGGGATCGTCAACACTGGGATAATCGACGCTGGAGCAATGTGTTGTTTTCAGATAAGTCAAGGTTCACTGTTGATTTTTTGGACAGACGTAGGAGGGCGTGGCGTCGTCGAAACGAGCGTTTCCAAGACGTTAACGTCATCAGACATGATCGATTTGGGGGTGGTTCTGTTATGGTGTGGGGAGGCATCACTGTTGCTGGAAGAACGGCTTTACATGTTGTTGCAGGGCGTGTTACAGGCCAGTACTACCGGAACAACATCTTGGCAGTCCATGTTGTGCCGTTCGCACGACGTCATGGCCGCCGTTTCATCTTCCAGGATGACAACGCAAGATGTCACAGGGCCAGGATCGTTACAGGTTACCTCCAACAACAGAACTCACCACATTACCTTGGCCAGCACTGAGTTCCGACCTTTCCCCCATCGAGCATGTATGGGACATGCTTGGACAGAGGTTACGTCGACGTCAACAACGTCCTGCCAATGTCCAAGAACTTGCTGCTGCGTTGCAAAGGGAATGGGACAATCTGCTTGTTTGGCAAACAGAGGAGGATTAACCGTTACTGACTTTGTTGTGATGCTGTGGTAACTTTGCTGTTTGACCCCGGGTATCATTTTACAAATGGTCAGTCTGTGCCTTACTGAGTCTAATGATCATTTGGAATAAATCGATGAATGTGAACTTCATTTTATTTTGTCATTTGTTTACTCGTCAGTTTCATTAAGTGACTTTAATTACACTTAAAAAAACAAATATCCCCTACTTTTTTTGAATAGTATAGTTCAAAAATAAATTATTAAAAAAGATAATGTTGTAAATTTTTGTGATGCTGTTGTAACTTTGCTGTTTGACCCCGGGTATCATTTTACAAATGGTCAGTCTGTGCCTTACTGAGTCTAACGATCATTTGGAATAAATCGATGAATGTGAACTTCATTTTATTTTGTCATTTGTTTCCTCGTCAGTTTCATTAGGTGACTTTAATTACACTTAAAAAACAAATATCCCCTACTTTTTTTGAATAGTATAGTTCAAAAATAAATGATTAAAAAAGATAATGTTGTAAATTTTTGTGATGCTGTGGGTTTGTGATGGGATTTCAAAATTTTAGTTGTCGGACATGTTTTCCCGAAAATAAAGGGACATAACTCTTGTCGTTATTTAAGCAGGCGTTTTCAAACCACAATTAAGAATCACGTGTCAACAAAATATTCAAATTCATACGTAATAAAAAAAATAGGTGAACCTCGTTATTTTTCATGTTTGATCCCCGGAGGTACGGCATTCAAATTTAAGTCTGTTTAAATCCAAACTGTATCTAAGCCATCTGTGGGTTTACAGAGTTGATTGTACGCTTGTCGTGTAAATAAAGGTTTAATTAATAATTTCTATAACATCTGAAGCCTAAATAAAGACTTGCAATAGGCAGATTTACCTGTTGCATAATGTATGTATGTTTAAAACATATCTTTATATTTTAAAGATCTAAGTCACTTTTTATATTTGCGCATTTCAGACCATAACTTTCTGGATAATGGCCCCTTATTATACAAAAATGGTGTTGGATTTTAGCTTGTTCTTTATCCATCTCTTTTAAATGTGGGTGTATCCTGGCAGAACGAGATAATAATTATGAGAAAAAACGAATTATCGTGAAACAAACTTCTATGTCTTTTTCAAGCGCACAATTAGAATGTCTGGGCTATCATAAGGCCTAAAAATCCAAAAGCAAACTAGAATAAAAAAAATAACGCAAAAAATCTGAAGTATTTGATATTGAAAAATATTTATTAAAAGGGTGTTTCACTTTTCACTTTTTAAGTAATTTTTAAAGTCATTTTCAGGATTTTCGGATTTTTTTAGCTTTACAGATCACTTAGAAAGGTCAGGTATATGGCTTGTAATGTTTCTATGTTGTTATGCTTTTCATAAATGAGATTGTCAGAATCCAGGATGGCGCCCAAAATCGAATATTTTCGTGACATGGAAAAGCATTTGTCAAAGACTATGTCATTCTGAACATCATTTTGGCCCTGATAATGAATTTTTTAAAAATTCAATTCATTATCAGGGCCAAAATGATGTTCAGAATGACACTGATCTAGCTTTGGTTGAAATTGGCAGAAAGTAATGACTGAAGGTGAGGTGAAATATATTCACCACACTAATAGTCTGGTAGAACAAGATATTATTTATTAAAAGTAGAATATGTACCAGTTTTATTTGTTATCTAAACTTTTATATATTACAGTAAATAGAACATGTAAAATCACCAATTTACCGGATGCTGTAGCAATAGAAGGACGTAAAGGACTTATATTTACTGTAACTGGTGAAACATCCAATAATCAACCACTCAAATTTATATCTAGCTGGGATCCTGAAGAAGCTGAACAATATTTCTCTCTCCATCCTGAACGTATGTATACGTTTAAATATTTTGAAAGATTGTCCAAATGTTGGGCTTGGAATATTATATTTCTTTGGGAATGTAAAGCAAGTGTCATTAATTCGCCACAGAGCTCTTAATGGTATTAATGAAGACAAAACTAACTAATTATTTATCATTTGTTAAAATCTGAACAACGCATGTGAAATTGGATGTTCGGCAACAGAATTGAATACATGGCATTATGGTGACTTATTTTAATCACAACTCGGGAAATTGAACGGTCCAACTAATTAAGGAACAGTCGTGATAATTAAGCGGGACGCTTATAATTACACATGTGTCGACAAACTAAACACTAGTTAATTAACGCTTGGTAATCAAAATTGCATGTTGGGATTTAAGTTGGATACAAGGACAAATTGAATGCTATAAGAACAAATTCAATTGTATTTATGAATAATTCTACATAGTTTAGATAATAACGCTATTTACCCGAGATTCAACAGTACCAGTCGTATAGTGGTATTAGAACCGTAAACTTTCAACTTATCAACTTGGTTTTCTAGATTTTTTGAGACAAATGAATATAGTTCGAGTAAATAAATGTTGTTAAAATGGTACTTATTGATATTTGGTACAATTTAGCTGTTTCTGTCATACAACCAAACGTTACTAGAGTAATTGATAAATATATGATACTATATATTGATTAATATTTTATATTGTAGATAATGAATTACGTGTACATATTAAGCCAGATGCTGTGTTTACGTGTAATTATGTGACTCTAGCCGTTACAGTTAATGACGGAATGAGTGATTCACTTCCAGCTAACCTAGAAATTGTCAGTAAGTTCAGTATTATTTTGTTCTAACAAAGCATTTGTTTAGAAACATTGTTTTCTATTTCCAAAAATGACCCCACTTGGAATGGCCGAACCAATATTCCCATTACCCCAATGACAGTGTGCCCTTCCCTTGTTACTATATTCATGTTCAGATCTTCAGGACTGAAACCTTATGGTATGCCATGATGGATTAGCTATACCTCAGATCGACTTTAGAATGTGCAACAAAACCACACTCAGCCCTCCTCCACTCACCCCCATTTCCACACATGCCCACTTTACCCTGAGTTTGGTCTGCCTACCCTCCTTGGTCCTTCGAAAGGCCCCAGTACATGTATGATTTTTGTTCTCAATTTCAGAAGCGGAAGTGCGGGTTATATTGATTGGAAAAACTGGTGTGGGTAAGAGTGCCTTTGGGAACAGTATTTTGAGTCTCTCACCAGATACTAGATTTATATCTAAAATAAAAGCTGTCTCGGTTACACGCTCTAACTCGTGTAAATATCGTGTCAGACAGGTAGATGGTGATAAGTATCTTTTTAAAGTACTGGATACTCCAGGGCTATCAGATACCCAAATTACCCACCAGGAGATAGCCATGGAACTAGCAAAATGTATGGATGATCTGGCACCAGGACCCCATATATTTTGTTTTGTTCTGTCTGTCGATAGAATTGATGGACAAGTCATGGACATAGTTCAACAATATAAGGATTTATTTGGGGAATGTCTAAAAACATATGGAGTTATTATTTTCACAAGAAAAGATTCACTTGAAGAAACATCGTTTTTTGAATATTTAGACGGTGTTAAACCTGAATTTAAAGAATTTTTGGAAGTTTACTGTAATAATCGACATTCTCTTATCGACAACAAAAATCCCCAGCCTGATGTTGATGGTATTTTACGTCTCCTGCTAAAAACAAAAAGAAGCAATGACGGAGACCATTATAGAAATACGATGTTTGAAGAAGCCAAGAAAATATACCAAGGCAAGCTCAAGATGATAGAAGAAGAGAAAACTAAAGTGGAGCGGGAACTGAAGCAACAACTCAAGCTGAAAGAAAAAAGCGAGGAGAAATTTAAACACCAACTTAAGCTGAAAGAAGAAAATGAGGAGAAATTTATGCAACAACGCAAGGAATTCAAAGAGCGAGAGAAGAAATTTGACGAAAGAGAAAATGAATTTAAAGAGCTGGAGAAGAAGTCACAAAATATGGAAACGGAACTTAAATCATTGCGGGAATATAGCATGCAAGTTCAAAAGCTACAAGTTGAAAACAGAACATTGTTGGAAGAACTCAAAAAGCAGAAGCCATCGGATCAAGAAACAGATGTCAACTCTGTGACAGATTCACAAACACAAATTGCCGAAGTGGAAAAATTAAAACAGATGGTAGATATTCAAAACATAGATTTTGTTCAGCTATGTAATCTTCTTTTACAAGATGGCTATTTGAATGAAAAAGATAAAGAGGATATAATTTCATCAGAATCCCCAATCAATACGATGGATAGACTAATGGATATATTAAAGAAAACAAACAACAGCAAGGCCTACACCATTGTCATTAACTATTTAAAGAGTGGAACTAGCATGGAAACCACCAGCACAACACAAGGTAAGTTTAAAATCATGACCACTAACATATGTATTATAATATCAGGTATCTAGAAAGATATCATGTGATAGATGTCATACACAAAGCAGGGTGTGCATTCATTTCTGAAACACACAAAATCAGTTATAAAGACAACCATACTTTTTTCTTCAACGAAGCCGTTACAAAAGCAGACCAAAAATAACCGTTTGAGTTCTAACAAGTAAAATTATCGTTAAATCTGCCATTTATGTATGTCACATATATGCATTATTCAAATTAGTTCGAATGAGACAGAAAACTCAGGCCTGTGTACATTTTGTTGTAGAAGTAAAAGAACCATTGGCAACTGGACGTGTAGGACGTTAAAACCCATTTCTATTTATAACTGAGTGATTTAATGGTATTTATGGATTAAAAACATATTCAAACTAATTAATTTGTCAAAATTTTGCTTCAAATCCTTCTCAAACATTGTAATTGACCAGGAATGCCCTGTTATAAAAAAATCGATCAAACCAGGTCATGTTTATATCGCGTTATTTATCTCCCTCAGAATTCAGAGAAGAAATCATTGCATATATAAGACGATGTTGTCATTGATCACTTACTATTTAGTACAAATATCGAATCCTAATTAAATTCTCAGATTATCCACTGCCCGCGTCTTTTTCTGACATTTTTATCTCAAAAAGTGTTGTACGTCTAACTCTTTATCAACTTGTACCCCAAACGCTCAATGTTCGTGTGTGACATTTGACATGATGCGTCTAGAAACCCTTAATCGTGGGTCTGTTTATTAGGGGAACTCTTACATTTTTGTCCTGTATACGCTCCATGAGTGTTTGTCGCGGAATCCAGTATTTTTCTAGTAAGATTGGATATGTCTTCTTTCCATATAACAAAATTGCCATACTTTTATTGGACAAAACCACTCGATAAATACCTTTCTGGGAACCCATCTTTAATCTTCATATAGACGATTTAAATGGGATTATCACAACATTTTAGATTCATCACAGAAGTTTCTTTTCGATCGGCATGAAGTCATCGACAGATATATTGCTAGGAACGAGCATTTCATCGTTTCAGTATCCGTCAAACTATTAAATCAAAAAGATACGATTTTTTTGTTCGTATCACCCGAAGTATTGCAAACTACAGTATGACCGTTGCTCTTTATCAGATTTTAATGTGTTGTAAATCGAGTTGTTATAATATTATTGGTAATCATACAAATTCTTATTATAGACACAGCAGGGGGATATCTTGCATCCTTGAACAATAAGGCACCAATGGGTACCTAGTTCATTTGCCCTGATCCAAACATTCTTATATCACTTATGTGGAGGCTATTGGGCGCACCAAGAGCAAATGCCCCTCCACAAAAATCTGCCGCCCATGAAATATAGCGCTCAGTTACTTGGGTATTATATTGCTGCCCCACAACTCTGCTGCACCCCCACTTTTAAAATCCTACATACGGCCCTGAGACACAGGTATAATATTGTGCTGTTTATTTTCTCAGTAGAATACCAAGAGGATTCACGCCATGCTAAGAGGAGAAATGTTATACCTACAAGAGAGAAAGGGAAGATGTTACCTGAAGATGAACATAGGATAATATCTAACTATGCGTATTTAACCGAGAATCTGAGTCCTCTAGAACCATTATTAGACAGTTTAATTGAAAAATATGTACTCGATGAAGAAGATGTGGAAGTAATCAACAGAGAGAAATCTAACGGTAAAAAGGCAATGATACGTAAATTTCTAGATGTTCTTCTAAATTCTGGTATAAATGGATATTCTAAATTCATCAACTGTTTAAAAGAATCAGGATATGGATCAGTGGTTGAACAATTAGCATCAGGTAAGTAAAAAAAGTACAATTCAGTTATATTCATTTAATTATTTTCATTCAGGCATTTTCCTATCATTTTTATATTAATAGCACGAATAGAGTTCATTGCTGAAAATAGTCTCTTTCAACTACCAAAACACTTAGCAGACTATGAATTAGACTTTTAATCTTGTGTTCAATTGATATTATTATGTTCTCTATATTTACGCTTAGGAGATACAGGAAAGAAAAAATGAGGTCACGCCAATATATGTTTTAGTTATATTAATTAATACACTCCCGGTGTGAGTTTGTGTGTGACATAATCGAACTGCCCTCAACAAGAGTAATCGAACTGTCACTTCTGCGAGTTATTTCCCTTCTCTCTGAGGGCGCGTTTTTCTGTTTTCGTCCGGTGGAGCTTAGCCATAGTTTTCTGTACACAATATTTATTCATAATATAAACTAATAGTTCATTTTGAAATTTAATCATTTTGTATTGAAGATAACACTAGACATGAATCAAGGTTGTGGACCCTGTATAGGTCACAAATTTAAATCGATTTTCATGAAACTTAAAATGCATGGTTATAACCCAAAGATCTTGGTTCCTCTTCAGCTCTTGTTATTTGCACATATCGGATCATAACTTCCTGAATTATGACCCCTGATTGTTTGAAAAATCCCCTATGGTCCCTCTCATGGAGGTTACAATTATTATCTGTTTTAAATAAAACGTTTCACTCTATCACCAATACACCCTACGGAAGGTTAAGTTCGAATTTCTAGAAAATCGGACCATTATTGCCAGACAAAATGGTCGCTGTTTGTACGCGAATAGTGTAAAAATATGGTATATCAAAGAGGTCACAATTTTAATGCCGAAACATACGTACATAAAATATTAGACTGATTGATGCACCCAGGGTCATAGAAATGGCCAGATGGATTTTCCTGTCTTGAAAATAGCCAACAATCTGTATTTTCACTTGTTTTTTTACCACCAATTTTAGTATGTATTAGTGTAAAACAACACACAAGTTTGTAGCCCCAGAACACACCCTTGGTACGAATGAGCGCTATGCCTAATAGTGGTATATTGAAGGGTTATACCCACTAGCGGTTGCAGAAATAAAACTGACTAATATTCAATTGTATAAGCTCTTGTATTTTTGTTGAAAAAGGGTTAATGTTGTCCAATTTACTGGATTGAAATCATTGAAAAGGTATAAAATGAACCACCATTGTCCAACAGTTCAGTTGTTTTAGTTAGTTTTTGTCCAATGGGGATTCATGAAATTCGCATTGCAACGGCTTTGTTCGATCGTTAACCCTTTCGTGACCGATGTGTAATAAATTGGCTGAACACCGTAAAATGACGGTAATGGTGAAATTTAACAAGATTGTGAGATTGTGTTCTTGAGTGGTTGCCTCCTGTCAGTGGGGTAGGTCGGGGGCTATGCAAGGTATAGCGTCTAGTTATCCGAATCAGGCAATAAAGAGTAAAAGAAAACGCTGCTGTCCGGGCAAAATCTCCTTGATAGCACACTTCATGACATGTAGGATGTTAAACCACATTTCAATTTATTTCAAACTTCATAATACATCATTTTCAGGCAAATATAGACGCTTTAAATGGGGTTCTACATCTTTATCATTTTAGATTCATCACAGACATTTCTTCCGAAAAAAGACGAACACCAAGCATTGATGGAAAAACATAACAAGAAGAAGCCATCGGATCAAGAGACAGATGTCAACTCTGTGACAAATCCACAGTCACAAATTGCCGAAGTGGAAAAATTAAAACAGATGGTAGATATTCAAAACATAGATTTTGTTCCGCTATGTAATCTTCTTTTACAAGATGGCTATTTAAATGAAAAAGATAAAGAGGATATAATTTCATCAGAATCCCCAATCAATACGATGGATAGACTAATGGATATATTAAAGAAAACAAACAACAGCAAGGCCTACACCATTGTCATTAACTATTTAAAGAGTGGAACTAGCATGGAAACCACCAGCACAACACAAGGTAAGTTTAAAATCATGACCACTAACATATGTATTATAATATCAGGTATCTAGAAAGATATCATGTGATAGATGTCATACACAAAGCAGGGTGTGCATTCATTTCTGAAACACACAATATCAGTTATAAAGACAACCATACTGTTTTCATCAACGAAGCCGTTACAAAAGCAGACCAAAAATAACCGTTTGAGTTCTAACAAGTAAAATTATCGTTAAATCTGCCATTTATGTATGCCACATATATGCATTATTCAAATTAGTTCGAATGGGACAGAAAACTCAGGCCTGTGTACATTTTGTCGTAGAAGTAAAAGAACCATTTGCAACTGGACGTGTAGGACGTTAAAACCCATTTCTATTTATAACTGAGTGATTTAATGGTATTTATGGATTAAAAACATATTCAAACTAATTAATTTGTCAAAATTTTGCTTCAAATCCTTCTCAAACATTGTAATTGACCAGGAATGCCCTGTTATAAAAAAATCGATCAAACCAGGTCATGTTTATATCGCGTTATTTACCTCCCTCAGAAGTCAGAGGAGAGTTCATTGCATATATAAGACGATGTTGTCATTGATCACTTACTATTTAGTACAAATATCGAATCATAATTAAATTCTCAGATTATCCACTGCCCGCGTCTTTTTCTGACATTTTTATCTCAAAAAGTGTTGTACGTCTAACTCTTTATCAACTTGTACCCCAAACGCTCAATGTTCGTGTGTGACATTTGACATGATGCGTCTAGAAACCCTTAATCGTGGGTCTGTTTATTAGGGGAACTCTTACATTTTTGTCCTGTATACGCTCCATGAGTGTTTGTCGCGGAATCCAGTATTTTTCTAGTAAGATTGGATATGTCTTCTTTCCATATAACAAAATTGCCATACTTTTATTGGACAAAACCACCCGATAAATACCTTTCTGGGAACCCATCTTTAATCTTCATATAGACGATTTAAATGGGATTATCACAACATTTTAGATTCATCACAGAAGTTTCTTTTCGATCGGCATGAAGTCATCGACAGATACGATTTTTTTATTCGTATCACCCGAAGTATTCCAAACTACAGTATGACCGTTGCTCTTTATCAGATTTTAATGTGTTGTAAATCGAGTTGTTATAATATTATTGGTAATCATACAAATTCTTATTATAGACACAGCAGGGGGATATCTTGCATCCTTGAACAATAAGGCACCAATGGGTACCTAGTTCATTTGCCCTGTTCCAAACATTCTTATATCACTTATGTGGAGGCTATTGGGCGCACCAAGAGCAAATGCCCCTCCACAAAAATCTGCCGCCCATGAAATATAGCGCTCAGTTACTTGGGTATTATATTGCTGCCCCACCACTCTGCTGCACCCCTACTTTTAAAATCCTACATACGGCCCTGAGACACAGGTATAATATTGTGCTGTTTATTTTCTCAGTAGAATACCAAGAGGATTCACGCCATGCTAAGAGGAGAAATGTTATTCCTACAAGAGAGAAAGGGAAGATGTTACCTGAAGATGAACATAGGATAATATCTAACTATGCGTATTTAACCGAGAATCTGAGTCCTCTAGAACCATTATTAGACAGTTTAATTGAAAAATATGTACTCGATGAAGAAGATGTGGAAGTAATCAACAGAGAGAAATCTAACGGTAAAAAGGCAATGATACGTAAATTTCTAGATGTTCTTCTAAATTCTAGTATAAATGGATATTCTAAATTCATCAACTGTTTAAAAGAATCAGGATATGGATCAGTGGTTGAACAATTAGCATCAGGTAAGTAAAAAAAGTACAATTCAGTTATATTCATTTAATTATTTTCCTTCAGGCATTTTCCTATCATTTTTATATTAATAGCACGAATAGAGTTCATTGCTGAAAATAGTCTCTTTCAACTACCAAAACACTTAGCAGACTATGAATTAGACTTTTAATCTTGTGTTCAATTGACATTATTATGTTCTCTATATTTACGCTTAGGAGATACAGGAAAGAAAAAATGAGGTCACGCCAATATATGTTTTAGTTATATTAATTAATACACTCCCGGTGTGAGTTTGCGTGTGACATAATCGAACTGCCCTCAACAAGAGTAATCGAACTGTCACTTCTGCAAGTTATTTCCCTTCTCTCTGAGGGCGCGTTTTTCTGTTTTCGTCCGGTGGAGCTTAGCCATAGTTTTCTGTACACAATATTTATTCATAATATAAACTAATAGTTCATTTTGTAATTTAATCATTTTGTATTGAAGATAACACTAGACATGAATCAAGGTTGTGGACCCTGTATAGGTCACAATTTTAAATCGATTTTCATGAAACTTAAAATGCATGGTTATAACCCAAAGATCTTGGTTCCTCTTCAGCTCTTGTTATTTGCACATATCGGATCATAACTTCCTGAATTATGACCCCTGATTGTTTGAAAAATCCCCTATTTTTCCTCTCATGGAGGTTACAATTATTATCTGATTTAAAAAAACGTTTCACTCTATCACCAATACACCCTACGGAAGGTTGAGTTCGAATTTCTAGAAAATCGGACCATTATTGCCAGACAAAATGGTCGCTGTTTGTACGCGAATAGTGTAAAAATATGGTATATCAAAGAGGTCACAATTTTAATTTCGATTTTGATGAAACTTGAATTGCATGTTTATAACCTAAAGATATTGATTCTTGTCGATAGTTGCGCATATCAAATTGTAACTTAATGAATTATGGCCTTTGATTGTAGGAAAAATCACTTTCGGTTTTGCTTGTTCTCTATCCATCTTTCGAAAATGTGGGCGTATTCTGCCTGGCAGTGAAAGCTTACTATCTTTGTCTATCGACTTACCTAGTGCCGAAACATACGTACATAAAATATAAGACTGATTGATCCACCCAGGGTCATAGAAATGGCCAGATGGGTTTTCCTGTCTTGAAAATAGCCAACAATCTGTATTTTCACTTGTTTTTTTACCACCAATTTTAGTATGTATTAGTGTAAAACCACACACGAGTTTGTTGCCCCAAAACACACCCTTGGTACGAATGAGCGCTATGCCTAATAGTGGTATATTGAAGGGTTATACCCACTAGCGGTTGCAGAAATAAAACTGACTAATATTCAATTGGATAAGCTCTTGTATTTTTGTTGAAAAAGGGTTAATGTTGTCCAATTTACTGGATTGAAATCATTGAAAAGGTATAAAATGAACCACCATTGTCCAACAGTTCAGTTGTTTTAGTTAGTTTTTGTCCAATGGGGATTCATGAAATTCGCATTGCAACGGCTTTGTTCGATCGTTAACCCTTTCGTGACCGATGTGTAATAAATTGGCTGAACACCGTAAAATGACGGTAATGGTGAATTTTAACAAGATTGTGAGATTGTGTTCTTGAGTGGTTGCCTCCTGTCAGTGGGGTAGGTCGGGGGGCTATGCAAGGTATAGCGTCTAGTTATCCGAATCAGGCAATAAAGAGTAAAAGAAAACGCTGCTGTCCGGGCAAAATCTCCTTGATAGCACACTACATGACATGTAGGATGTTAAACCACATTTCAATTTATTTTAAACTTCATAATACATCATTTTCAGGCAAATATAGACGCTTTAAATGGGGTTCTACATCTTTATCATTTTAGATTCATCACAGACATTTCTTCCGAAAAAAGACGAACACCAAACATTGTTGGAAGAACATAACAAGAAGAAGCCATCGGATCAAGAGACAGATGTCAACTCTGTGACAAATCCACAGTCACAAATTGCCGAAGTGGAAAAATTAAAACAGATGGTAGATATTCAAAACCTAGATTTCGTAAAGCTATGTAATCTTCTTTTACAAGATGGCTATTTAAATGAAAAAGATAAAGAGGATATAATTTCATCAGAATCCCCAATCAATACAATGGATAGACTAATGGATATATTAAAGAAAACAAACAACAGCAAGGCCTACACCATTGTCATTAACTATTTAAAGAGTGGAACTAGCATGGAAACCACCAGCACAACACAAGGTAAGTTTAAAATCATGACCACTAACATATGTATTATAATATCAGGTATCCAGAAAGATATCATGTGATAGATGTCATACACAAAGCAGGGTGTGCATTCATTTCTGAAACACACAAAATCAGTTATAAAGACAACCATACCTTTTTCTACAATGAAGCCCTTACAAAAGCAGACCAAAAATAACCGTTTGAGTTCTAACAAGTA
This sequence comes from Patella pellucida, assembly GCA_917208275.1. Taxonomy (NCBI): domain Eukaryota; kingdom Metazoa; phylum Mollusca; class Gastropoda; family Patellidae; genus Patella; species Patella pellucida. The sequence continues at coordinate 14,905 of CAKJPN010000046.1, forward strand.
AAATTATCGTTAAATCTGCCATTTATGTATGTCACATATATGCATTATTCAAAGTAGTTCGAATGGGACAGAAAACTCAGGCCTGTGTACATTTTGTCGTAGAAGTAAAAGAACCATTGACAGCTGGACGTGTAGGACGTTAAAACCCATTTCTATTTATAACTGAGTGATTTAATGGTATTTATGGATTAAAAACATATTCAAACTAATTAGTTTGTAAAAATTTTGCTTCAAATCCTTCTCAAACATTGTAATTGACCAGGAATGCCCTGTTATAAAAAAATCGATCAAACCAGGTCATGTTTATATCGCGTTATTTATCTCCCTCAGAATTCAGAGAAGAAATTATTGCATATATAAGACGATGTTGTCATTGATCACTTACTATTTAGTACAAATATCGAATCCTTATTAAATTCTCGGATTATCCACTGCCCGCGTCTTTTTCCGACATTTTTATCTCAAAAAGTGTTGTACGTCTAACTCTTTATCAACTTGTACCCCAAACGCTCAATGTTCGTGTGTGACATTTGACATGATGCGTCTAGAAACCCCTAATCGTGGGGCTGTTGATTAGGGGAACCCTTACATTTTTGTCCTGTATACGCTCCATGAGTGTTTGTCGCGGAATCCAGTATTTTTCTAGTAAGATTGGATATGTCTTCTTTCCATACAAAATTGCCATACTTTTATTGGACAAAACCACCCGATAAATACCTTTCTGGGAACCCATCTTTAAACTTCATATAGACGATTTAAATGGGATTATCACAACATTTTAGATTCATCCCAGAAGTTTCTTTTCGGCATGAAGTCATCGACAGAGATATTGCTAGGAACGAGCATTTCATCGTTTCAGTATCCGTCAAACTAATCAACAAGATAGGGGTTTTTTTGTTCGTATCACCCGAAGTATTGCAAACTACAGTATGACCGTTGCTCTTTATCAGAATTGAATGTGTTGTAAATCGAGTTGTTATAATATTATTGGTAATCATACAAATTCTTATTATAGACACAGCAGGGGGATATCTTGCATTCTTGAACAATCAATAAGGCACCGTTCGTTTCCTCTGATCCAAACATTCTTATATCACTTATGTGGGGGCTATTGGGCGCACCAAGAGCAAATGCCCCTCCATAAAAATCTGCCGCCCATGAAATATAGCACTCAGTAACTTAGACATTATATTTGCGCCCCACAACTCTGCTGCACCCCCACTTTTAAAATCCTACATACGGCCCTGAGACACAGGTATAATATTGTGCTGTTTATTTTCTCAGTAGAATACCAAAAGGATTCACGCCATTCTAAGAGGAGAAATGTTATACCTACAAGAGAGAAAGGGAAGATGTTACCTGAAGATGAACATAGGATAATATCTAACTATGCGTATTTAACCGAGAATCTGAGTCCTCTAGAACCATTATTAGACAGTTTAATTGAAAAATATGTACTCGATGAAGAAGATGTGGAAGTAATCAACAGAGAGAAATCTAACGGTAAAAAGGCAATGATACGTAAATTTCTAGATGTTCTTCTAAATTCTGGTATAAATGGATATTCTAAATTCATCAACTGTTTAAAAGAATCAGGATATGGAGCAGTGGCTGAACAATTAGCATCAGGTAAGTAAAAAAGTACAATTTATATTCGATCCCATTTTTATACGACCACATTTCAATGTGGTCGTATATTGCCGTCGCCCCCGTCCGTCCGTCGTCCACAATTGCTTGTGGACGCTCTAGAGGCCAAAGTTAATATCCGATTGACTTTGAATTGATACACAGTGTTTAAGGTCATGAGACGAAGAAGCCTATTGAGGCTAAAGTTAATAACATATTGACTTTAAATTTATACACAGTGTTTAAGGTCATAAGACGGAGAAGCCTATTGATTTTCAGCAATTTCCGATAATTACTGTCAGAGTTATGGCCCTTGATCTCTCAAAAAAATCTTGTTGATGCTCTAGAGGCCAAAGTTAATATCCGATTGACTTTAAATTTATACACTGTGTTTAAGGTCATGAGACAAAAAAGCCTATTGATTTTCAGCAATGTCCGATAATAACTGTCAGAGTTATGGCCCTTTATCACTTTAAAAAAATCTTGTGGACGCTCTAGAGGCTAAAGTTAATAACCGATTGACTTTAAATTTATACACAGTGTTTAAGGTCATGAGACGAAGAAGCCTATTGATTTTCAGCAATTTCAGATAATTACTGTCAGAGTTATGGCCCTTGATCTCTTTAAAAAATCTTGTTGATGCTCTAGAGGCTAAAGTTAATAACCGATTGACTTTAAATTTATACACAGTGTTTAAGGTCATGAAACAAAGAAGCCTATTGATTTTCAGCAATTTCCAATAATTACTGTCAGAGTTATGGCCCTTGATCACTTGTGGATGATCTAGAGGCCAAAGTTAATATCCGATTGACTTTAAATTTATACACAGTGTTTAAGGTCATGAGAAGAAGAGGCCTATTGCTTTTCAACGTTTCAGATAATTACTGACTGAGTTATGGCCCTTGATCACTTTCAAAATTTTGTGGACGCTCTAGAGGCTAAAGTTATTATCCGATTGACTTTAAATTTATACACAGTGTTGAAGGTCATGAGACAAACAAGTATATTGAGTT
>CAKJPN010000047.1:0-17370 GCA_917208275.1 Patella pellucida
CGTATGTAGCATGGAGATAGGTGCGCCTTCTCAACCTTGTGGTTTTCCTCCGGGCACTCAGGTTTCCTCCCACTGCTAAAGACCCCTACGCAAAAGAGAATTATTGAAATAAAATTAAACCATGTTACTCCCGAAATGACCTAGTTGTGTTGAGTGGACGTTAAACCCCATTTCTCTCTCTCTCTCTCTCTCTCTCTCTCACGTCCGCACCACCGCACCACGCACGCAAGTAATAATATCAAATTATGTGAAAGGACATGTCATAAACATTCTTTAGTTCTAAGAGCTTAACTTGTAATAATTTATTTCCAAATATTAATCTACTAGAAATTGTTATTACAGGTAATTAGTTAAGCGGTGCAGAGAAGGCTTGTATTATAATAAGTGTGGCCCCGGGATGGGGGGAGGGTCATTGGAGTAGTGTTCGTGACAAATATATAGTCGTCAGAGTCTCAAGCAGCCAAAGGCAAACCGCTAGCTATCACACTCCTTTTTGTGTTAACGAACTAAGCTCATATATATGTTTTTGTTTTTTTTATTTTTATATACAATATTTTTGAGCGACAGAAAGAATGCCTGAAATTCAATCAATTACTTTCTATTCTATGATATTGATATTCCATAAACAGAAACACTACAGGATATGCATTCGTGGGGCCCGGCCTGTAATCAATTGAATGAAGAAGAAAGAAGTAGCTACCAAAAAAAAGCCAAACGGTTTTTCATAATGTATTTTATTTTTTCATAATATTCTATTTTAGATAACAAAATTACCAGTATCAAGTAAATATGGAGTTGATTCGGTTGTGGGCCATGACCTCATCAGCCAAATGCCATATATTTCTATTTGGAGAAGGTAACCCAAAGGAATTCCAAAGCATACCTTTCAAACCTATATACTGACTGCTGCGCGTGAGGTATATATATTTTATTTTATAACTATAAACTTGTTACACCCACTGTCTTCTTAAGTTAATAGTGTTTTGGTGGTTTTGGATATGTAAATATATTTTTATTAATAAGCAGCATTGGTTTTTCATTTTTAGTAGATGGAGTCAACGTGACAAATAAATCCCTTAGTATACAACGCCAAAGTGCACAAGAACATAATTAATGTGCTGTATAGTAAGTAAATTTTGTTATACCCACTGTCTTTGCAGTGTTTCTTTCCGTACGCATAAGTTTTATGTAAAACTAGCCAATCCAATGTAGCCTGAATTTTTTCCTATTTTCTCTTTGAACAGACCCAGACCCATGTTATCGTGGTTATCAGTCTATGTATAAAAGTGGTTTTATTATTTGCGTCCACAATATTGATTTTGACGTATATTGTTGTCTCCCATGCCTGTTTGTACATCTTTTCACATTTTGATTGTGGACACTCTACAACAAGTCACCATTTTCATCCGATTTTGACAAAACTTGAAATATAGGGTTGTATCCCCCAAACCTTGGCTCCTTTAGATATTGGCTGGTAGCGAACCGTAACTGAATGGATGATAGCTCCTTGTTGTTGGAAAAATCATGGTTTTAGCTTGTGGACACGCTAAAGGCCCGTTCTCATGGTGCGACTTGTAGTAACTACTTGTAGTATCTACATGCAGTATCTACATGTAGTATCTAAGACCCCTGCGCAAGCGAGTTATTGAAATAAAATTAAAGCACATGCTAGTCCCGATATCACCTAGTGTGTGTCGAGTGGATGTTACACCCCTCTCTCTCTCTCTCTCTCTCACACACAAAACTTGAAAGTTGCCATTTGCATATTTCAGATCCATTGTTTACACTTTTATGTTTTGTAAGTTGAAAATATGGAGTGGTTTGAAAATATATCCTGAGCTAAGGAAATAAACATTGTCTGTTTTATTTTGTAGAATTACAAATGATGACCCACAAATCGCTACCATCACAGGTACAGTATTATTATACACTTCCATCAGCTACAAGTATATTAGAAACTAGAAATATAATTTCTTGATAACATGACATGCGTAGCAGACACTGCAATAATCTACAAACGTTTATAAAATTATATATGTAAACTGTATCGACGACTGTAATGGAAGACATGATCTTGGTATTGATATTTATTGTTCAGTAGCCCATATTAGAGTGCCAGAGTCTATTCACGAGACTGTGTTTACATGTTAAAACCTACGCTTTAGATCATAATGTATGTCATCGAATCATGCGTTGTTGTTTCGATTCCGGCATTGTGGACGACAAAAAGTGGGGTCAAGTTTCCTGCCACTGTTTTGGATGCTTTTTATACATCCCACATCCAGAGCTGTTTGTGAAGTCTCTGAAGGTCACAATTTTCATCCGATTGCAACGAAATATGAAATATATGTTGATCATTCTAAGATCTCAGTTCCTTTAGTTTTTGGTGTGTATTGGACCGTAACTTCATGGATTATGGCCCCTGATTGTACGAAAAATCATGTTTTTAGACTGTGGTCACTATTTATCCAATATCTATCCAATTTTCTTTAAACTTGAAATGTATGTTTATGACCCACAATATTTATTGGTCAGTAGTGTACATATAGCATACAATCTGTGGCCGGATGCCCAAATTTACAGAATCATTCCATTAGATTGTGGACCCGGTAGAAGTCACAACTTATATTCCATTTTAAAAAATATTTTAATATAACACCTTTACACATCAATGAAGTTTGAGTTCGAATTTCATAAAGATATGACCAAAAATGTCAGACTAAATGACTGCTCCTTATCTGATTTTGAGGAAACTTAAAAGATGTTTATATCTCAAAGATCTTGGTTTGTGTAGATATTAATGCATATCGGACTGTAAATTCCTGGATAATGGCCCCTGATTGTAAAAAAATCGCTTCTTTTTTTTTAGCTTGTTCTCTGTCCACCTCTTGCAAAATATGGGCCTATCTTGCATGGCAACCGCTTGTTGTAGAGATTGATGATTGGCTTTATGATTTTAGGTGTAGAAAGCATCCTTGTAGACGAAACCTTAGATATAAACAGCACAGTTACAAAGGTAAAATATTCTTATACGGTCCCTTCCTTACTTGTGTTAACCGGGGCTGCTATAAGAATGGAATTTATATGGGGGTGGGGGCTGTTTATATGGCCAACATGTATTGGTCAGTAGTGTACATATAGCCCCTTCATTTCCTATTCTCATAAATGTATATGAAAGAGAAGAAGTGATGTTTATATTTCCGAATACTTTTTGAATTTAATAGAAGCTACAGTTTTAAAATTATTTTGTTCATAATTGATGACATCCATTTGGATAATGAAAGGGTTATCCCTATTGAATTTCCCTGTTCTCTGTATATCTTATATATTTATATATGCATACCAAATATTGATAGTTGTGGAAGACAGTGTTTTAAGGTGGTTTGGGGCGGGGGTTTGTAAGACATTGAGGCATGTCAATGTTTTTTGCCGTTATAGTGTTTCCCCCATGCTTATTAGACCTACCTCACAAACTATGTCAAGTTATTAAAGTGGTCTGTACAAAACAAAATGATTGAAATATATCAAATCTTAAAATTATATTTTGCAGAATATGAAGTAGAGAAAATAATGAAAAGGAGGAGGAAAATATGAGTTCTATCTAACTGAGGGGGAAGGGTTTTCCTCCATCTGCAGACTCTTTAAAAAGGAAGAACACCTCAATCACAATCTTTTAAATATTTCTAGACATTAAAAATAAATTATTAAAAGAAATGGAGTGTTAGTATTTTGTATCATTGAACCTAAAAATAGCAAAATGTCTGAATGTTGAACATTTTCCATTATAAGTGGAGGGGGTGAAATCAGAGCAATTGTAAAGGTAACCTATCGAAGCGGGTTTCGAGTAAAATAAATCACAATTTTCTGGGTAAAACCTCTTTGAGGAGGGGTAAGTAGGCAAAAAATAGTCAGCATGAACACAGTGGTATATTTTCAAAAAATCAGATCAAATTGGATAAGAAACCTGTTAGATGTACACATTAAATATGTGATTGAAGAGATGGGTTTTAGCAGCAAAACATACCGCTCTCTTAGATCACACATTAAATATCTAAAGAAAAGGATTGGTTTTGTCTGTAAGAGTGGCTCTGTTAGAGCTTAAATTTTGCCCGAACAGCGACACTATGGTCTACTTTCGTATTCCAACTGTCAAGGGTTCTTTAACGTGCACGTTAATATGTACACAGAACCTCGTTTTTGTCCCATCCTAACGATTATATGTTGTCCCTTAGTATGCCTTATGTCCCGCACCACTGACGAGGAAGAACAACGACTCAAAATCCTGCTCTTATTATGCTCTGTTAGATTTATTGTGGCAAATAGCTCTTTTCAACAGGTGTATTTTAAAATTATCTGAAGCAAGGGATAAGTTTCACAGGGTAAGGTCGGTCTTGCTAGTAGAAGCAATAAATATCGGGAGTAAGGGATGATTTTATAGAGGAAAGTCACTCTTTTCAACAGAAGCATTAAATATCCTGAGTAAGGGATATATTTTACAGGAAAAAAATCACCCTTATCAACAGAACCATTAAATATCCTGAGTAAGGAGAGAGTTGCTCATTTTAACAGAAGCATTCAATATCTGGAGCAAGGAATGGGTTATATCGGGGAAATTCGCCCTTTTCAACAGAATCATTCAATATCGGGAGTAAGGGATGGGGTTTTATAGGGGGAAGTCGCTCTTGTCAGCATTAAACATCCCGAGTAAGGGATGGGTTTCATTGGGGGGAAAGTGGCTCAGAAGTATTAAATATCTGTAATAAGGCATGAGTTTTATTGGGAAAGGTCGCTCTTGTCAGTAAAAGCATTCAATACCCGGAGTAAGGGATGGGTTTTATAGGAGAAAGTAGCTGTTGTCAGCAGAAGCATTCAATATCTGCCGTAAGGGATGGGTTTTATAGGGCAAAGTCGCTCTCAGCAGGAGCATTAACTATCTACAGTAGCTTGCTCTTTTGAACAGAAGCATTAAATATCTGGAGTCAGGGATATGGATGGGTTTCATAAGATTGATGTTTTAAATATCTGGAATAAGGTATGCATTTCATTTTCATGGGGAATGTCACTCTTTTAAATAGGAGCATCAAATATCGGGAAGCAGCAGTTGATTTTATAGGGGACGGTACCTCTTGTCCGCACGGAATAGGTTTTACTGGGGAAAGTCGCTTTTTTTAACAGAAGCATTGAATATTTGGAGAAAGGGATGGATTTTTACAGGGGAAGGACTCTCTTTTCAACAGAAGCATTGGATAAGGGATGGATTTTATAGGGGGAAAGTCGCTACTGTCAGCATAAGCATTCCATATCTAGAGTAAGGGATGGGTTGTATAGGAGAAAGTCTCTCTTTTCAGCAGAAACATTAAATATCTGGAGTAAGAGATGGATTTTATAGGGGAAAGTCGCACTTTTCAGCAGAAGCATTAAAATTTTAAAACTACAGTAGGTTGCTCTATTCAACAGAAGCATTAAATATTATGGAGTAAGGGATATGAATGGGTTTCATATGGATGGATGTACATGTATTAAATATCTGGAGTAAGGTATGTGTTTCATGGGGAAAGTCGGTCTTTTCAATAGGAGCATCAAATCGGGAAGCAGGCGTGGGTTTTATAGGGGAAGGTACCTCTTGTCAGCAAGGGATGGGTTTTACAGGGTAGTTAGTCGCTCTATTCAACAGAAGCATTGCATGTCCGGAGTGAGGGATGTGTTTCATAGGGGAAAGTCGCTCTTTTCAACAGAGGCATTAAATATCCAGAGTAAGGGATGGATTTTATAGGGGGAAAGTCGCTACTGTTTTATAGGGGAAGGTACCTCTTGTCAGCAAGGAATGGGATTTACAGGGGAATTAGTCGCTCTATTCAACAGAAGCATTGCATATCCAGAGTAAGGGATGTGTTTTATAGGGAAAAGTCGCTCTTTTCAACAGAAGCATTGCATATCCAGAGTAAGGGATCGATTTTATAGGGAAAAGTCGCTCTTTTCAACAGAAGCATTGATCCAGAGTAAGCAATGGATTTTATAGGGGGAAAGTCGCTACTGTCAGCAGAAGCATTCAATATCTGGAGTAAGGGATGCGTTGTATAGGAGAAAGTCGCTGTTTTCAGCAGAAGCATTAAATATCTGGAGTAAGAGATTGGTTTTATAGGGGAATTAGTCGCTCTATTCAACAGAAGCATTGCATATCCAGAGTAAGGGATGTGTTTTATAGGGAAAAGTCGCTCTTTTCAACAGAAGCATTGCATATCCAGAGTAAGGGATGGATTTTTTTATAGGGAAAAGTCGCTACTGTCAGCAGAAGCATTCAATATCTGGAGTAAGGGATGCGTTGTATAGGAGAAAGTCGCTGTTTCCAGCAGAAGCATTAAATATCTGGAGTAAGAGATTGGTTTTATAGGGGGAATTCGCTGTTTTCAACAGAAGCATTGAATATCCGGGATAAGGGGTGGATTTATAGGGGGAAAGTCGCTACTGTCACAGAAGCATTCAATATCTGGAGTAAGGGATGTTCACGTACCCGACCGTCAGCTCACCGACCTTATGGGCTAGGTTATGGGCTTTTCCAGAGGGTAACAAAATGGAAAAAGTTATTAAGGATATTCGAGTGAAAACGTCTGTAGATCCGGTACTCACCTACCCTAAATTCCAGTTTTGCCGGGTACTTTTACTGAAATTAGAACCCCTAGGTCGATCGTTCCCATTTTCGATGGACACCTTCCCACGGATCCCTACCGGGAACCCTCAAAATTTTATTCACCTACTACCTATAGGGACTGAGTTATATGGGTTTTTTTTCCAGAGGGAACTAAAAAATCGACTTTTCCCCTTTTCGCCCTGTTTTAAGCGAGCCCGTAGCCAGCTTTTAAAATTTTGGGGGGCTACAGAATTTTTGGGAGGGGCTGAGCTAAGAACACACCTAAGAAATAATTATTGTTAGCAAAATATTGGGGGGGGGGGGGGGCTAATTTGATTTTTATGGCTGCTTCCCCCCCCCCCCCCCCCCCGTGGCTACGGACCCGGTTTTAAGCTGGATTATCGATACGCCCGATCCAGCAAAATGTACAGACCCTGTTTCAGAGCGAAATTCGGCCCATGAATCGATGACCATGAACCTTCAAGATGACCACGCCCGAACCCATTCCAGAGGAGTGATTGGCACAATTATCAGAGCAGATACTTCAACCGATCCCCCCCCTTGCCCAGCAAAATGTACAGACCCTGTTTCAGTGCGAAATTCGGCCCATGAATCGATGACCATGAACCTTCAAGATGACCTACTGAGGTCATGCAGGAGAAGAGGTCATGTTCATAGGTCAAAGTTTAGTGGGCGTGACCTCATCTGGGGCTCGCTAGCGGCAAAAATCGAAATTAATTCCGGGGCCCACAGCGGATCAAGATGAAGACTTTTGATTGACGATTTTTAAAAATGAAGAACAAATATTGTGTCGGTCTATCAGATCACCGAGTTCTGATCCGATCTGACGACCTTGACGAACGCCCCCAATCTGGGTCCAGAGTGACCCACACGGTCAGCCCGGATCTATACCCACGACTTTATTAGATTAGCCCTTAGGTGGTAAAAAACCGAATTACTTCCGGGGGCCCTACCAGGTCAAGGTAACGACTTTTGGTTGACGATTTAAAAAAAAATGAAGAACAAATGTGGGGTCGATCTATCGGGTCGCCAAATTCCGGATCGATCGGAACACATTTTTTGGGCAATATTCCCTGAGAAAGTCAATAGCCTTTTTTTTAGCGATGTGGTCGGCGACCAAACATGGCTTACCGAACCTCGGCACCAAAAGTCACCTTTTTTAAGTTCAGGCCTGAGCTACGTTTGCGGCCCTATATCTTGACCCCTATTGACACAAATCTAGATGTTTCGGGCGGAATTACTTCCGGGGGCCCTACCAGGTCAAGGTCACGACTTTTGGTTGGCGATTTAAAAAAAAATGAAGAACAAATGTGGGGTCGATCTATCGGGTCGCAAAATTCCGGATCGATCGGAACACATTTTTTGGGCAATATTCCCTGAGAAAGTCAATAGCCTTTTTTTTTAGCGATGTGGTCGGCGACCAAACATGGCTTACCGAACCTCGGCACCAAAAGTCACTTTTTTAAAGTTCAGGCATGAGCTACGTTTGCGGCCCTATATCTTGACCCCTATTGACACAAATTTAGATGTTTTGGGCGGAATCGATAGCCCGGACAACGCACTCTGTCGTATTAAAACTTTGGGCCCCATTATCTAAACTCGGGCACGTGGCAGGGTGGCAAACATGGTTTCCTAAAACGAGGGGCCATGTTTGCGGCCATATATCTCTGCCCCTATGAGTTCGAATCCAGATGTTATGGGCGGAATCGATAGCGCAGACGACTCCCTTCGTCGTATTAAAAGTTGGAACCCCTCTCTCCCATATCGGGAACGTGGCAGAGTGACAATCATGGCTTCTCGAATTTATGCACCCAAAACTCAATTTTTGGACGATTTTTCTGAAATTTAATACGAACTGTGCATTACCCACGCGCAGGTTGTATTAAATTTTTAGAAAAATTGTCCCAAAACGGAACATTGTTTCGAATTTTAACCCACTTCCGGTGACCGCAGAAAAAATCCGAGATCCTGATGTGACGTGCAAGGGTCGATTTGGGGGGGGGGGTAACCGCAAAGACATCAACTTCCGGTTTGGTCAAATTCCCAAAGTTCGGGAGTTTGAAGTTGACCTTTTAACTATATCGGGGAGGTCAGACTTGGTCATGACCTTGACCCACCAGGACGTCCCGGTCTACGGGCTTGTGGCTCGTGACCTTGAGCTTGACCTCTCTGCCGAATCTCTGAAAGGTACCTAAATGTAATACAACCTGCGCGTGGTTGATGCGCAGGTTGTATTAATTTTTCAGACGAATGGAATAATAATTCAGCCGCTGAGACCCGATTTTGTATTCAGGGGCTCATTTTTTTTTAGATTCGTCTTAATTAACAAGCCTGCGCGGGGTCATGCGCAGGTTGTATTAGATTTTCAGTCAAATCGTAAAAAAATTGAGCCGCTGAGACAAAATCCGATTTTTGTATGCAAACTTAGGCCAAGATCCACATGGGCGACCTCTCTGCGGAATTTCTGGACGGTCCCTAAAGTTTTGGTAATTTTTCGACCTCAAGGTCAAATATCAGATCAACGGTCAAGGTCTCACATGAAAGGTCATTGATGTGTCCATCAAATGTCATAACCCTTTCCATGCCACGTGGCCCTTAAAGGTCAAGGTCAAACGTCACTTCATGGGGCCGTTTCGCCTACTTCCGATCGCCGGACGTCCATTTTGAAATGACCCAGCGACTTGTCGGGGTGGAAATACCTATCCATTACCAAGCCTCGAAACCCGCCCGGGCACCATTCGAGGCGTTTACAGACGGGGATGCGTGTACCTCGGTGAAACTTCAGTGAGATTAAAGGTGATTTGTTTTCTATGTCAGCCAGGGTCATGACCTTGACCAACTTGGACTGCCCGGTCAAAGTCCTTGTGGGTCGTGACCATGACCTCGACCGTGACCTCTCTAAAGAATTTCCGGACGGTACCTAAAGTTTTGGGGATTTTTCGACCTCAAGGTCAAATGTCAGATCAAAGGTCAAGGTCTTATATAAAAGGTCATTGATGTGTCCATCCAAGTTCATGACCTTTGACATGCCACGTGGCCCTGGGATCGAAACATAGGCCCCGGAACACGCGTGTATGTAGTTCTTTGGATGACCTTGACCCTTTCATATGACCATGGCCTTTTGATGGCATGTGGGTCATGACGGTAAGTCGACAGGTCAAGAGCCGAGGGTTCTATCTTAATTAGTTTGGCCTCCAGGGGCCGAAAACCGCATAACTTCCGGCGCCCCTAGCGGGTCAAGGTCGCAACTTTTGACTGGAGATTTTAAAAAAAGAAGAACCAATGGAGGTACTTTCTACCTGGCCACGTACTTTTGGGCTGATCGGAGGACCTTTATGGAGAAAAAGTCACTCAGAAAGTCAATTTGATGGTGAAAAATAACTGTGGGCAAAGGGGAGGTAACTCTTTCGCCCCTAGTGGATTCTGACGACCTTGAGGTCGCGGCCTTATAAACTAAATCGACCCCTGGGAGTCGCGTGGTGACCTTGGTTTAACCCTCAGAGGTCAAGGTCAAGGTCAAATCCACATGCACATGTGCCCCCATCCGAACCCCAAGCGACCGGAAATTCCGAATTTTTACATCGAGTCCTCGGTCGGGGCATCGGTCTGGATCACCACACCAATTTTCAGACCTCTACCACTTCCGGTGTCGATTTCCAAAAAATGCTACACCCCTGCAACTGCTTTTTCTGGGTTAAATATCCGGAAAAGGGACCTACACCCTAGAATCGGACACTACGAATGAGGAAACGGCCTCAGAATTCATTTCCTGTCAGGCAAAGTGGGACTTCGAGGCCTTTTAGTGAAAAAAACGCGACTTCACCCACTTTCGGTCCCTGGGGGTGAAATCCGAGGGTAAAAAAGGTTTATCCGGGGGTGATATACGTTAAGAATACCCAACCTCGGAACCCTCCCGTGGGTGCTTCTGAGTGTTTACAGGTGAAAATTGGTGTTTTGGGGCAAACATATTTTGACGAGGAGCCATGTTTGCTACCCTATATCTCGGCCCCTATGGGTCGGATCTGAGAGGTTTAGGTCGGGATCGATGGCGTGGGCCATAAGGACCATTGTATCAAACGATGAGACCTAACCCTTTAAAATCGGGCACGTGGCAGTGTCACAAACAGGGATTCTCGAATCGTCGGAATTCATTTAGACCCACAGCTCCGCCCCTATGGGAAGTGAACCTTAGATTTTTGGGGGCGGCAGGGCCATAACGAAAGGGAAGTTTTGACTTTCATATTAAAGATGAGACCTAACCCTTCAATATCGGGCCGTGGCAGTGTCGCAAACATGGCTTCTCCAATCCTCGGAATTATTTCGAGTCCACAGCTCCGCCCCTATGGGAGTGAACCTTAGATATTTTGGGGGCGGCAGGGCCATAACGAAAGGAAAGTTTTGACGTTCGAATTTTTATCAAACAAAAAAATAAAAAAATTTCCGGGGGGTGCATGCCCCTTTAATTATTTTTGGGCCGGACAGCCCTCGGAGGCCAAAATGTCAAATTGCGAAAGAATTTTTTTTAGTGCGCATGCGCCAAAAATATTGCCCCACATCCCCCTCCCGTGGCCGACCTCGACCATGACAACGTTTTGGACCTCTTAGGGTTTTCGAAGTCGAGAGACTATGCTCCCGACCAGTGATCGAGAGGAATCCGGTTATCGTTGCTAAACAACTCGATCTAACCCTAACCCTAATTAGGGGCATAGTGAGGTAGCCACGGAAAAATATATATTTGGCGTAAAACATAGGTCATCCGCGCACACGGAAGCCTTAAACTCAAATGAAATTCAATAACCCCTTTTCAAGAGTAATAAATTATTATTTAAGTTATGAATTATTAACGTGGACAATTTGAACATCAATAATTTAATAGGGGCTGCTAGGGGCATGCGACAATTACGTGAAGCCGATGAGGCTAATTTTTGCCGTAAATGTGAACAGAAATTGAAAAACGATTTCTCGTAAAATCTGAAGGTCTTGGTGACCATAGAAAAATCATTTCCCAGAGTTGTCCTTAAATTAAATTTGATTGGTCAATGTTTCTCCATAGAGAATACCCTGTGTTAATGTTAGCCGCTTCAATAAGCCAAATTAATAATATATATGATAAATTAATAATATAGGTCCTCTTGAAGCGGCTAACACCACTAACCCAAGTCCTCTTGAAGCGGCTAACATCAGTTGAATCGGGTGATTGAGGTCACAATTTTGAACCGATTTCGATGAAACTTGACATGTCATGCATGTTTATAACCAGGGGCGTTTTAAGGTTTATCATGGCGGAGGCTATACTATTTTGAGGGCCCTCTTTTGCGGGGGGGGGGGGGTCTGCCCCCGGCCACCGGAGGTCGAGGAACATTTTGGTGCATTCTTACATATCCTCGAGGCCTGTTTATTCTAAGGTCCGGTGCCCAATCCGATACTTGTCTGAAGTCTGAATGCGAAACAAATCCCTTGTTCGTACCGTACCAGGAGCTCAATCAAATAATAATTAATGGAATATGGTGGATTTCAAATAATATTTGACCAAATTTCAAGGACGTTACATTTTCCAGTTACACGACATCCTCCTTTCTAGCCTTGCGGCTCGCGAAAGTTTTGGTGATCTCATCCAAATTAATCGAATCCAGAAGATTAGCTTCAATGCACAATAAAGCTAGTGCACCTATATGCCCCATAGTTGAACGCAAGTGATTTTTTTATCCGCGCTAAGGCGGAAAAAGAACGCTCACCCGAGCAATTGGTGACCATGATCGACAAATAAATACGCAATGTCGTATATATGTTCGGAAATGTCGAAATTAACGCTGTTCCAGCATTTGTCTCTGAATCGAACATTTCTAGAATCTGGAGCTCGAAAATTATATCCTTAATGAAAATTTTGTCCTTGATGACGTTTACGAATTGCTGCAGTTCGTTCTCGAAATGTTCGTCTAGATCGTCTGTGTAGATGGCCAACAATGTAGATGCTGGTTCCGTCAGTTCATCTCGGTTTAGATTCCCGAGTTTACCGAGAAATCCAAACCTTTGGCTTGGAACTGAATAAGCATTTTGCCTTTTTGTCAGATAACTGTAGTAGTTATAATTCAGATAAATTATAAATTTTTCAGATGAAAGCAGCACGCGTTATTACAGGAGATATAATTTACACCTCCAGAAAATCTTTATATTTTGAAACTGCATGGTCAAAATTACGTGAAAGAAGAAAGATTAGACGTTTGAATCAGTTACATAAAATAATCCATGGAATCTGGCCCGTGTATTTTACTAATACTATACATTTTGTAAACGAATCCCAAGCACCTTACAATTTACGAAACTCCAATATTCGGGAATCCCGTTGTCGTGTTAGTATCAGACAAATCATTCTTTCCGAAAAATATTCGTGAATATAATAATTTATCAAAAGATTTGGAAGGCACTGCAAACGTTAAATAATTTAAACAATCTCCAAAACCTAAAAGAAAGCCACCAAAATTCAGAAGTATTGGTTCTAGGCCATTCTCTCTATTGTCGGTGAAGTGGCAAAAGGTTGTATCTCCTTTTTTCCTAATTTTACAGGAGAGACTAAAAACTACAATTATTGAAAACAATTTAGACGTTCAAAACAAAATGTCGTATCTCTCTTTAAGCAGACTTTTATGAGAATTTTCTGCAGATACGACATTTTACATTTAAAAAAATGTTCTCAAATGATCATACGACGATTTGACACATGATCATACAAAATTATTCGATTGGACTAGAGATGCGATTATTAGATAAAAAGATGCGCCATACGATGAGGAAATCAGAAATGCAAAAAATCATTTTTCATCAAAAACCCAAGATACGACCTTTTGCAACTTCACCGACGATATACCACAATCGTATTCGACGTGGATGTAGTAGTTTCAATTTTGATCTATTTCGTTCAAATATAATTGAAAATCGAAACTGTAGTTGTAATGCTATATCTGTCGAAAATTCGTATCACTATTTTTTTGAATGCCCTTTTCAGTAAATTGACATGGCTGGGATATATTCCTTTCACTGAATTACACGAAATATTTCTACATGGTTCGTCGCTACTACCAAAAACATTAAATACAATGTTAGTTTTACTTATTCAAAGGTATATCAAAGACTCGAAACGTTTTACATATAATTATAAACAAATACTATAATAATGTAACAATAAGTAAACGTATTCGTATTCATTAGCTAATATAATTTACAAGGAAGTTTTGTAAATAGATGTACGTATGTTTATGTTTGTTGAATAAAAAATAAGTTCGCCATACTATTTTGTAAAGAATATTTTTGAATTAAAATATGTTTTAGTTAAAAGGCCAGGCCACACTGGGCAACCTAGCCATCTCTTTCCCGAATAGCTTATTAGTAGGTTTTCAGAAAAAGAAGGCAACACTACGAGAATTACAATCATTGATTGGCTTACTAAATTTTGCTTGTGCTGTGGTCCAACCAGGACGGGCGTTTCTGCGACGACTAATTGATCTCACAATTGGCTTGAAACGACCATCTCATAGAAAGCGGCTGACCCAAGAGGTCAAGTCAGATTTGCGAGCATGGTTGGAATTTATAAGTCAGTTCAATGGTTGTGCGTTCTTTTTATCTGATGTTTGGAAGACTTCAGATCATTTGTCAATGTACACCGATGCCAGTGATGTTGGATTCGGGGGATGTTTTGGGCACAAATGGTTTTATTCACCATGGGACATGTCTCAAATACAGCATCATATAAATATCCGCGAATTGGTTCCTATAGTCGTTGCGGTTGAATTATTTGGCTCCGCTATTAAAAACTCTTGCATTAATTTTTATTCAGATAACACGACTGTGGTACAATGCATCAATAAGCAGACGTCTAAAAATAGCGTAATAATGAGACTAGTACGACGCTTAGTTGTTATGTGTTTAAAGTATAATATTATGTTTCGCTCTACACATATTCCTGGAGTTCAGAATAATGCCGCCGATCTTTTATCTCGATTACAGGTGGATCAGTTTCGTTTGCTGTTTCCTGCCATGGATTTACATGCAACAGACCTGTCAGCTTCCATGCTGATCGTCTAAGCTTGGACACTATTTCCAGACAGCTTTGGCACTCCGCATTGTCTCCCTCATCCAAAGAAAGTTATGTTAGGACGATTCAGAGTTATTCAGTATTTATGTCCACTTATTTTCCGGGTGTATCAGTTTTCCCTTGTACAATAGAACACCTAACGTTGTTTATTTCTAGTTGTTATCAGCGCCAGTTGGCTCATGCCACGGTACTTACGCATTTGTCGGCGTTGGCTTATTATCAGCAGTTGAGAAATTTTCCAGATGTGTCGCAATGTTTTCTTATAAAGAAAATGCTCCAAGGTTATTTGAAATTAAAACCTCAATGCGATCAGCGTTTGCCAATTACTCCTACTATTTTAAAGATGTTACTGGAGTCATTAGTACACTGTAATTATTCAGTATATTTAATCACTTTGTTAAAAGCGATGTATTTACTGGCATTCTTTGCTTTGTTGCGAGTTGGGGAGATAACAGAATCTGGAAGAACATCTCATAACTTGCAATTTTCTGACGTAACAATTATTCAGGGGGATGGTAACATTCCCCAGTCTCTTGAAATTAATATGCGCCACTTTAAGCATAGTGTTGGTAAAGTGACTCCTGTTTTCTTGATACAGAAAAATGTGTCAAATCCAGGGTTGTGGCGATATTTAAATATCTGGGTATGCGAGGCAGTTTTCCTGGCCCTTTGTTTGCTTTTTTAGATGGCCGACCCATATCTCGTCGTTTTTTCAATTCACAATTACAAATATCTCTTAAGTGGGGGGGTCTTAGCTCCACAAGTTACAAAGGGCACAGTTTTCGCATTGGCGGTGCTACTCATGCAGCTATGACCGGGGTGGATGACAATACAATCCAGTTAATGGGTAGGTGGCATTCATCAGCATTTAAAAAATATCTTCGGATACCAACTTTGCAGTTGTAGGTCTCATTGGCAATTCCTTCCGTTTGATTGCATAACTTCATAATATAAATATTTATTGTATCCGTTGTTTAAGCTGATTCCGGAACATGTGCACATTACGGTACAGATGAGTGCTAGGGCCTCATCTATTTGGGATTTAGACAGGGTGAAGGATGTGTGCAAGAGCCACATTGCTTTATGCTGTTTAAAAAAAAAAAGTGATGGTTGCATGTTCAGGAGTGAGCAGTTCTGAATTGTTGGGCTGTATATATAACAATGTGTGTTTTTGTGATAGAAGTGATGTGTGCAAGAGCCACATTTCTTCATGTTTCATTTTGTTTTAGGTGTAATCATAATATGTTTGTAGGTTGCAAGTGTGCGTGAGAGCGAGTTAATAATGTTAAGTGGGTTGTAAATATATTAATTTGGTTTTTATAAGACCAGTCTCTGTCAGTCATTGGGATGGGGGGATTGAAGACTAATGCAAGCAGTCAGTGGTCTTCAATTTATGGCGGGTTTTCTAACCCCATCTTTAATAGTTCTCAGTTTAAACACATTGTCATTAGAATGGTTGTTTACTTTGATAAGTATATTTGTGATTATGTGAATTTGTATACTTTGATAAGTATGATTTGTTATATGATGTATAAATGTTAGTTGTCATTTATTTTAAAAAATAAATAAATGGCCTTTTCTATTCTAATACCTGTGTTTGTGATTTAACTATTAAACTAGCTCAATGTCTGTGGTGTCGTCACAAAATCCCAATTTAATGTTGTAAAACAATAAATAACTTTTGTGTGGACCATAGCCTGGTTAAAGGGAAGTAACTCCAAATAAGGAGTCTTATGATAGGGGGCGCCCTCTTTCATTCAGGACTTTTTCAGAAAGGATGGATCGACAGAACAATTAATACAAAATTTGGTTACCCTCCCTCCCGTCACCCCCTTTGTTTTAATTTTCTTATAAGTTATATGAACATTTTTTGTTATTTGTTATTTACTTGATTTATGTATGTAAGCAGGTTTTCTGCATGGCGGGTTTTCTAACCCCATCTTTAATAGTTCTCAGTTTAAACACATTGTCATTAGAATGGTTGTTTACTTTGATAAGTATATTTGTGATTATGTGAATTTGTATACTTTGATAAGTATGATTTGTTATATGATGTATAAATGTTAGTTGTCATTTATTTTAAAAAATAAATAAATGGCCTTTTCTATTCTAATACCTGTGTTTGTGATTTAACTATTAAACTAGCTCAATGTCTGTGGTGTCGTCACAAAAGGTGATTTCTTGATTGATGATTTGCATGCCAATGCAATGACTGCATTCTCATTCAGTACTGGATTCAACAGTAAGTTGTAACAGTGTATAAAATGATTGACTCGGACTCGGGACCTTATTTCAACGTGGGGCCCTTTTGTCTGCTATTAGGGCCCTCCCTTACTAGGGTACATTTCATTTTTCTCATCGGTTTTAGCATTTTTCTCCCGGTTTTTTTTTTCAACTTCTTTGATTTTTTTCGCGAGGAGGCTGGCGCCTCCAGCGCCTCAATGATAAAACGCTACTGTTTATAACCCAAAGATCTTGTTTTTTTTTTCGATATTTGCGCCTATCGGAACGTAATTTCCTGAATTATGACCCCTGATTGTCCGAAAAATCACCTATTTTAGCTTGTGGTAGCTCTGGACGTCACAATTATTATCCGATTTGAAAAACCGTTCGATTATATAACCGTTACACC
>CAKJPN010000048.1:0-17231 GCA_917208275.1 Patella pellucida
CGAGTATATTTATTACACTGGAAATAAAGCGTTGTATTAAATAATCCCAGCAGTGGTTGGCTATTATTGTTTGTTATACAACACAAGAAGTTAACTTGAATGATGAACTATTTATTACACTGGATATAAAGCGTTTGTATTAAATAATCCCAGCAGTGGATGGCTATTATTGTTTAAATGACTATATTTATCACAGCAGAGTTATTGAAATCTTTTTATATTATTCAAATCTTTTATACGAAAATAATGACATCGATGTTCCAGTTAGACAGTTAGACAGTTAATATATTACATGGTGGTAGATAATAAGTCAGTTGAATTGAAGCGATATTATTCAAGTTTATTACACGTATAGGAATACATTAACAATGGGAGTTATTAAATCAGGAGCATCTCCACCACTGTTGAATTGAAACGATATATTATACAGGTTTATTACACGTGCAGGAATACATTAAAAATGGGGAGATATTAAATCACAGTTGAATTGAAACAATATATTATACAGGTTTATTACACGTATAGGAATACATTAACAATGGGGAGTTATTAAATCAGGAGCATCTCCACCATGCTCATTCATCTAATACCCTCAATAACCCGCTAACAGCTCCATACAAAATTATAAACAATTATAGACCGAAACGAATTATAAATATTTTATTCTCTTCTTATCTCAGGGGGAGATAATTAATTTGTCAGTTTGACGACCAACTCTCGTGCTATTATCACGTGCTATAATGGAGACTTTGTTAAATTGGAATTCATTGCGATTAAATATAACTTGAGGGCTTTTGTCAACGTCATTTCTTTGACTCGTCTTATGAGGTTGTTATAAACACAATGATTAGTTGCGATATTTTTAATTACTTTTATCAACGATTTGTGGTTAATAGTTAATAATGATATTATTTAGCTAAAGTATGTGCTATTGTAAGACATGTTGTAGGCGGTTTAAAGGGACAATAACACTCATGTATCAAGATAGGGGGTAGTACGTGACAAGGGTCGCCTCCTGGTCCTCCAGTTTCCTCCCACCGCTAAAGACCCCTACGCGCTAGCGATTTATTGAAATAAAATTATGCCATATGTTAGTCCCGAAATGACCTAGTTTGTGTCGAGGGCCGTTAAACCCCATCTCTCTCGTCCAGAGGGTTCGAAAATGTTTAAATCAAAGTTGCATTTGCATTTGAAGTGTTTACGTAAAGCTTTTCAAGCCATGTAGTTGAATTTGTCCAAGTCTTTAAATTCGGTGTGTTAAGAAGAAATTTGTATCATCAATTAATTGGAATATTGTAAAATAGTACAATTTGTTGACCAGAATAATGATTGGGGCATATTATTTATTTACAACAAGAATAGTAGTTAGGATGCCTGTTCAGCCACGCTCACGTGTTTGACCTTGATGACCCCTAGCACGTGTGTGACCCCTTGCACGTGTTTGACCCAGAAAGAGAGGGCGCGCGCGCGGAAGAAAGAGAGAGAGAGAGAGAGAGAGAGAGAGAGAGAGAGAGAGGAGGGAAGAAGGAGAAGAGGGGAGAAGAGGGGAGAAGGGGGAAGAACTCTTTTCCATTGATTAAGTTGGCCCTGAAAAGGGCCGTTTGTCCTCACTAGAATTGGAGAGTGCGCCGCACTTTATGTCGGTTTCGTCTAATAGCCTCCACTAATTCGGGAGGAGGTCTTTTCCTGGGAGGTGTTTTTAATACCTCGTCAGGTAAGACAAAGATATCGTCTGGGGTGATGATGGCAAGAGTATCACCCCTGAGATACATCAAGGTGTCCGAATTGGGGTTTTCACCGAGGCGAATGATCGGAGCACCGTTTGCCATTGTGACAATGAGAGATGAATGTTGTATCGTTTTATAACCGTCAGGACGAATCCATTTGATATGACGTCACGGACGAGTCCATTTATAGAGTGGCGTTACAGCGCTTAGGATAACGTTATGCAACGTTATGCATCGTAGGGTGTACGTTGAAGGCTAAATATAGATGCGATGCAACGTTATGCAACGTAGGGTGTACGTTGGAGACTAAATATAGATGTAATGCAACGTTATACAACGTATGTGCAACGTTATATCACGTGGGGTGTCGGACGAGTCCATGAATGGACTCGTCGTCACGACAGGAATAAAAGCGAGCGGCGGGAGCGGTTCTGGCATTTTCAAGCTATCACCGAACGAAGAAAGATGAGTTTTACATTACGCCCCGTCGATAGAAGATACAGTCGCTTATTTAGAACCGAGTCGCTATGTGTAGACATAGACTTTTTGGAAGATTGGTCCCACGTTCCAGCCGCTGATGTGCCTCAGCAACTACACAACACCGTTGAGGCCATCATTGAGGAAATTCGCCGAACTTTGAACGCCAGCGAAAGTGACTACGTACGAATTGCCATTAGTCACCCGGGACTCAAAACACCTATTTGGTTACCGTTTCGAGAGTATCGTCTGTTAAAAGCTGAAGATGTTTTACAGAAAGTGGCTGCCGTCTTACAGAGCAATGAGGAATTTCGACTCGATCAACGCATGTCCATGAATATTTGTCACGTGTCCCCTCCCGATGGTAGAGGTAGCGGAACAAACGTCAAGAAGAGACACAGTGCCAATTTCGACGAGTACTTAAAGAAAAAGAAATGCCTCGTCACCATAAAGAATACCGATGACTTGTGTTTCCAGCGAGCCATTGTCGTCGCTCGTCACTATGCGAACAAACAGGACACCCCTGAATGGGAACGGGAGAAGAAAAGACTACAGAGGACAGGACCCCATTCGTGGCAGACGAAGAAAACAGAAGCACTCATCGATGCCGCCGGTGGAACCAAGGAAGCTTGTACGGGGATGGAAACATGGGAACTGTACGCCAAGTATTTGGGAGGACAAGGATACCAACTCAACATTTTTTCTCAAGTCATCTTTGGTAAGGCCATCTATCGAGGAACAAAGCACGTCACTGGAACACCAAAACAGCTGAACCTGTATTTACACAGCAGACATTATGACGTTATAACTTCCATGCCCGCCTTTGTGGAAAGGTCGTATTTTTGTGAGACCTGTCAAGTGGGATACAATCGTGCCGAGAAACATTCGTGTCACGTCATGTGTCAAGGATGCAAGAAAGTGGGTCCACCCTGTCTACCCGACCCCAACACAAAGACGTGTTACTGTTGTCATCGTGTGTTTGTGAGCCGGCAGTGTTTCGATAACCATCTCGCTACCCGTACCAGAGCCAATGGCAGTATATGTCATCGGTGGAAGAAATGCGTAAAATGTCAGAAGGAATGGGACGTCATCGGAGCCAAGCGAAATTTAGAAGAACATCGATGCGGTGAATACAAATGCTCCATCTGTCGTGAGTGGCACACGGCCGCAAAACAGTTTTGCTACATTCAACCGTTAAAATCACCCATCGACATGGACAGAGACAGGAAGACACAAATCGACAAACAACAGAGAACAACGTTGACCCGTTTCGTCTTCTTTGACTTTGAATGCCAGCAAGATACAGGTGAACACATTCCCAACTTATGTGTTCTGCAAGTGTGCTGTCACTTTTGTATCGATAACCAAGAACCCTGCGAGCACTGTGACACGTACTGGAATCACCAACGGGAAATTGTGTTTAAAGGACCAAACACACTGGACGATGTGGGCAAATGGTTTTTACAACTCGCTGCTCACGGTACGGTGGTAGATGGTCGGAAAAATGACAGTCACGAATCGAGTCCCGTGATCGCCGTGGCTCACAACTTTAAAGGTTACGATGGACTGCTAATTTTACAGACGCTGCACAAACATTCCGTGGCGCAACCTGAAGTTATAATGAGTGGTGGGAAAGCGATGACTATCACTGTTGGTACGGTCAAATTCATCGATTCCCTCAACTTTTTACCAATGGCTTTACGGGACATGCCCAAAACCTTCGACCTGAAAGAATTGAAGAAAGGTTATTTCCCTCACCACTTTAACAGACCGGAGAATGAAGATTACGTGGGCGCTTATCCTCCCAACACCGATTACGATCCAGATGGCATGAGTGTGTCGGAACGAGAGAAGTTTCACGCGTGGTACCAACAACACAGTCACGACGTCTTTGATTTTCGCCAGGAAATTTTGACCTACTGTAAGAGCGATGTGGATGTCTTGCGTCGGTGTTGTGGTGTGTTTCGCGAGATATTCCTGATGGACACGGGCATCGACCCCTTTGAGAAAAGCCTGACCCTGGCCTCCGCCTGCAGTCGCGTACTACGCACACACTACCTGGAGAAAGACACACTCGTCGTCATTCCTCGAGCCCTGATGCAAGAGCCGACATCGGGTCAAGACTGGCATCGCTTCCAGCCTCGACAACAGTCCAACAAAGCACTTCGTTGGTTGGAATGGGAACAACATCGACAGACCATGACCGCCTTCCGGAACCAGACCCCTCTACCAAACATTCGACACGCCCGCAACGGTAGTGAATGTCGAGTCGGCCCTTACAGTTTAGATGGTATGGACACGACCACGGGTACAGTGTACGAGTTTCACGGCTGTGTCTTTCACGGTTGTCCCAAATGTTTTCCGGGTCCCGTCCAAGACGTTCAACATAAACATCCCTACGATCCCTCGCGCAGTATGCGAGACTTGTACCAGAAGACCCAGGAACGTCACCGTCAACTCCAGGAACAGTACGGTATGCAGACCATTCGCGTCATGTGGGAGTGTGAGATGGAAGAAGAACGACGCCATGATCCCGAGATGAACGAATTTCTGATTGGATTGGAAGATCAGCAATGGCCCGCTCCCGAACCTCTGATGCCCCGCAACGCTTTCTTTGGCGGAAGAACCAATGCTATTCAATTGTTGGTCAACGAGTCGGCCGAAGAGATGCGCTACATCGACGTGGTGTCCCTGTACCCTTACATCTGCAAGTACGGTACCTTTCCCATCAAGGAACCCACGATCGTCACACAACCCGATCAAGACCAGTGGCAGCAGTACGAAGGGTTGATCCAGTGTTCCGTGTTACCACCTCGTGGTCTGTACCACCCGGTGCTCCCGTTTCGACGAAAACAGAAACTGGTGTTTGCCCTGTGTCGAAGCTGCGTCGACGAACACATGCAACAAGGGGAGATTGCAGAATACCAACCTTGTGATCACACCGACGAACAGCGAGCCTGGGTGGGTACATTTGTCACTCTGGAACTGAAGAAAGCGGTGAGCCTGGGATATCGCGTATTAAAAGTGTACGAAGTCTGGCACTGGAAAGAATTCAGCACCTACGATCCCGAGGCCAAAACGGGTGGTCTGTTTACGGGGTACATTAATCACTACCTAAAGAAGAAGATGGAAAGTAGCGGCTATCCCGACACCTGTCACACCGAAGAAGACAAGATCCGCTTCGTGAACGACGTGTACGACACCGAAGGTATTCGTCTGGATCCCGCATCGATAAAACCAAACAAAGGGATGCGGGCGTTTAGTAAACTTCAGCTCAACACGGCTTGGGGGAAATTCGGACAGCGAGACAATTTTCCCAAGACAGAATATATCACAGAGCCCAGCGTCTTCTTTGAAAAAATGTTGGACGTGACCCAGACCGTGCGAGATGTACAGTTAGTCAACGACAACATGGTCTTGATGGAAACGTTGAAAAAAGAAGAACATGTCGCACCCTGTCCCATCACCAATGTGGTTATCGCCGCCTTCGTCACGGCCCAGGCCCGTTTGAAACTCTATTCCGTCTTGGAAAAGTTGGGAGAGCGCGTATGCTATTTTGACACGGACAGCGTCATCTACCAATATAATCCTAAATCATGGAATCCCCCGGAAGGTTCGAGTTTAGGCCAGTGGAAGAACGAGTTGCCCGAGAACGTCACCATTAAGGAATTTGTGAGCGGAGGACCAAAGAATTATGCGTACAGGCAAAGCGATGGAAAAACGGTATGCAAAGTCCGGGGATTCACCTTGAATTATCGTGCCTCCCAACAACTGAATTACGTCATCATGAAGGAGAACGTACGGCACGTCAATCAAAACGAACCGCTTGTCATCTCCAATCCGTTTAAGATTTCGAGATCACGTGATCGACGTCTCTGGACACGCCCCGAGAACAAAAAATATAAAATCGTGTACGACAAGCGTTTAGTTCAATTCAATGACAATGGCCAACCGATCAACACTTACCCCTATGGATACTGACTTTCATTTGTCAGGAACGTGGCGACCAAACAGAGAAGATGGTGAATCAGCAGCAACGAATACGGATATGGTCGAAAAACTCAGAGAACGATGGCTCAACTTTCGTGTCAGCAAATGTTATTTGCCAATAATAGAAACAAGTCAGCGCCAGGAGTGTTTCGGCTGCAGTATGGCTCACCCCAGTGTGAGATACCATGCGTGTCAAGGACTAGGTGTGTCTTCCATAACGGGCCAAGCCTCGCACCCTGTTGACGATTACAGTCACTACCTCTGGTTTGACGAGCCGAAATCAGAAGACGTCGATAAAGTATTAGACAGTCTGGTGGACGACCCATGGAAACGAGTCAAGACCTGGGAAGACGAACGACGATGGCAGGAAGATGTCATGCAAGCCTTGAGAAAGTACTGGGAGATCGTTCCTGGGTTTAAGATGGCGGTGATCAAACGCAAAAATGGAGTGTGCCCCATACGCGTATGGATGGAGCAGTCATCGGAGAGAATGTTATATTGGGAACTGAATGAAATGGATACCGAAAAGATCTCTGACATGGTGATAGAAGGTTGGGAATCTCTCGGCAGACAGCTGGGGGTCAGTGAAGAGTATATTAGTCACGCCAAGAAGATTTACCCAAACGACACACGGAAACAAATCATTAACATGTTCAACCAATGGCGAAGAATGTACGACAAGGAAGCTGGCTATAGGCTGTTGGTACAAGAAATGCAGGGAAACATTAAGCGAGCCAATCTAGTGACGTTGATGGAAGCCTGTCTCGCGAGTGGAGCCGTCATCGCTTGGGACGACCTGCTACCGTATATGGGCAACCTGATGTACCAATTGATACACGGGAAGAAATAGACTCGAATCAGTTAGTTTTATGTCTGTTTTTTTATTGTACAATACCGTATGCAACATGAGCAGAAATAGGAAGAACCGTTTAAGATTTTTAGATCACGTGATCTCTGGACACGCCCCGAGAACAAAAAGTATAAAATCGTGTACGACAAGCGTTTAGTTCAATTCAATGACAATGGCCAACCGATCAACACTTACCCCCATGGATACTGACTTTCGTGTCTCGGGAGGATGGCGACCGAACAGAGATGGAGACGAACCGACAGAAAATACAGATTTGATCGAGAAACTAAGACGACGATGGCTCAATTTTCGGGTCTGCAAGTGTTACCTACCCATCATAGAGGAAAAGCAACACGAGGAGTGTATTGGATGCAAGTACGATCACCCCAGTCAGAGATACCATTCGTGTCTGGGATTGGGCGTGTGTTCCATAACGGGCCGAGCCTCACACCCTGTCGACGATTACAATCACTACCTCTGGTTGGACGAGCCGAAACCAGAAGACGTCGATAGCGTGTTAGGCAGTATGGTGGACAACCCACGCGACCGAGTCAAGACGTGGGAGGACGAGCAACAATGGCGGGAAGACGTGGACGAAGCCTTGAAAAAGTTTTGGAGTGTGGTTCCGGGATTTAAGACGGTGTTGATCAAACGCAAAGACGAGTTCATCGAACCCAAAGAGAATCCCATACGTCGGTGGATGGACGAGCTACCAGAGAAAAAGAAACGATGGTTCCTGGATCAAATGGATATCAACGTCATGTCCGGTAAACTGGGCGAAGGCTGGGAATGTATTGGCAGACATCTGGGAATCAGAGAAGCACGGATCAGTCAAGCCAAGATGAGTCATCCTAACAACGCGCGCATGCAAATTTTCACCGTGTTCAACCAGTGGCGACAAAGACATGGTAATCGAGCCAGCCTGATGACATTGTTGGAGGCCTGTCACGTGAGTGAAGCTGTCATTGATTGGGAAGAAGTGCAAAAGTACGTGGAAAGCCTGGAAATCATAGACTAGACACGGACCAATAGAAACGAAGGAAAAGAAAGAACCAATCAAAAGAGAGTGACGTCACAACCAAGGGTATAAGAAGCCAAGTCTCAGAATAAAATTTCATTCTACTCTCAATGGCTAGTCAAGTTTGTTTCTCCTGTAACAATGTCGGACACTGGTATAGAGACTGCCCTGCTCGTTCCCAACAGCAGCAACGAAATCCACAACCAAGACAAGACAGATCAGCTTATGGTTCCTATGGAAAATGTTACCGCTGTGGAGAACCAGGACACTGGGCGCCCCAGTGTGGACAACGAGCCGAAGCCCAAAAAGCGAAAAGTGACGAAGAAAGAAAAGAAGACGTCAAAAGAAAGTGTTACGGGATCAAGAGACCCACCGACGACAACCACAAATGTCTCAACTGTGGACAGCTTGGTCACGGCCTGCTCGAGTGCGAAAAAGAAATCCAAACAGAAAACAACTTTGAAGCCGTTGCCAGTCGCATGTTCGACAACAACGTCGATATGCCCAGAGACAACACCCGCAGTCAGCGATACTGGTACTGGTCAGGAGAAGCGTTCGAATTCTACAGGCGCTACAAAGAAAAACAGAAAACAGAAGCCTGTCAGTCCTCCAGTTATTACCCCAACTACGAGTGAAACTGACGAAACCCCGAAGCCGGCTGTTATTTTGTTGGCGGAGAAGGAAGCAGAAAGTTTTGCCCGAGCATTCATCCAGTATGCGGGTCCGAGAGATATGACCGAAGTCTTGGCGTATCCCCCCTGTTTCGATATGAGCGAATGGGTACCCGTTGTCGTCACGTTTGCTGAAGTGGAAGACTGGCACCCACACGATACGATGCAGAAGCTGTTGGGAAAAGTGTATTGGATTCCTCGTGTCCTGAGAAACGTACCCTGGTTGAGACAAGAGATCCTGAAGAGAGAACGCGTTAACTAACATTTTTTCTTTTCCTTTGTACTATATGTTGTATTGAATGTATTTTTGAATGCTCTTTTTTGTATTTTTTGTAAAATAAAATCTGTTCTTATTTCACTCCATGTCTGTTGTTCTGTGGTGGGCGCGAAGGTATAAAAGGCAGGGGAGAAGGGGATCGGGGGACAGTGCAAGATGGATGTGGCGTTCAAACACCCCTTTACCATGTTAGTCAGCGGTCCAACAGGGGTTGGCAAGACGGTCTTTGTACAGAAATTTCTCCAAGCGTCTCTGTTCGACATCCCTCCCCAACGCACCGTGTGGGCCTACGGAGAATGGCAAGAGAGTTACGAACACTTTCCATACACTTATGTCAAAGGATTGACGGATATTGACGACGTGATGGGGCAAGTCAAAGGGCCCCAATGTTTAATCGTGGACGATTTGATGGGGGAAGACACGGAGATATTGCAACAGTGGTTTACGAAAAAAAGTCATCACCACGACACGAGTGTCATTTACATTGTGCAAAATTTGTTTGACAAGCGACAGCGTACCATCAGCCTGAATGCCCATTACTTGGTTTTGTTCAAAAATCCTCGAGACGCCTCGCAAATTAGTACGTTGGCCCGTCAGATGTACCCTTCCCATACCAAGTATATGGAGGAAGCTTTCAAGGATGCGACGAGTACCCCTCGCAGTTACTTACTCGTTGATTTGAAGCCCGACACACCCGAGACTCTGCGGTTGAGATCCAACATTTTACCCGAAGAGGAACCACCCATCGTCTACGTCCAAAAAGTATAAAAGGGGGACCTGTACCTCGAATTGATTCTGTTTGTCACGATGGCTCGCACGAAGAATACGCAGCGGAAACACCCACCTCCGACCCTTCCCCGGGCGACGTTCCCGACCTTGGCACCGGACCTTCGTGGTCCCACGGTACGAAGGCGCACTCGTCCGAACATGAGGGCCCCCAGAACCCAATGGTTACCCCCCTCGTTGACACCACCCACGAGTCCTATGTCTCCCTTACCGCTCACACCACCACGCTTTTTCTCCCCAGTCACACCCCCACGACCCATGTCACCACGTTCCCCTTCTCGGTCTCCCTCGCCGATCTTTCGAAGACCACGAAGAGAAAAGAAGAGTTCTATAAAAGGATTGAAGGCCTTTATTCGCAAGTTACAACAACTGACTCCCGATATGGCTTATGGACAGCTGGCCAAGAATACGGGCAGGGCGCGTATTGGATTGTTGCAGTGGTTCAAGTTGGCGGCCAACCATTTGCTGAATGATAACATCCAACCCCTGCATGCACAACACAAGAAATGGGTGGAACGAAATCGCCAGGTGTTGACCCAATTGACGGAGAAAAACATGCCGACGGCTGAAAAACTCTCTCTGATCATGAAACCCGGAGGACGTGGATTTTTCGGGGGCGTGTTGATTCGTATCTTGCTGCGATGGAAGGAAAGGCTGCAAGAGGAAAGAAACAAGAAACGAAATAAATTCGTTCGACGAACCGCTCAGCGTGGAAAGGGTCTGAGTGCCAAAGAGTTGAATCAACATCGAGCATTGCTTCGCAAATTGACTAATCCACAAACATCGCCCAACGTCAAAAAAAGGCTTCTCAAACAACAAGGCGGTGCTATTGGTGCCTTGCTCGCTATGGCCATTCCAGCATTAGCCCCCTTGGTATCTAAACTATTGGGAGGACAACAGGGTGGTAAACATCCCTGGACACGAAGGAGCGAGAGAGCGAACGCTGGGTTTGCCGAGTTCAAGAAACTATTTGGTGGATAACCCGTGGGACAGAAAGGTATAAAAAGGGAACCGGTGCACGACCCCGAGCTCAGTCATGGAGACACTGCGGTATCTATTGAACACTGCACCCAAAGACCGCCCACTTTTGCTCGAGACCCAGCCCATTGTCGACGGTGTGTGCGAGTGTATTGGAAACCTAATTCGTGGCAACGTTCCTGTGGCCGACAAAGAAATCAAACGTTTGAAAAAGGACGCCCCCTTGTTACGACGTTTGGGCACGTCTAAAACACCTTGGAAGACCCGTCGGCGACTTCTGAAACAACAAAAAGGAGGATTCTTCACCCGGTTGTTTCGGTCTTTTCCAAAAGATGAAATTCGCCAAGAAAATGAAACTGGTACCCTTCGACGGACCCACCGACGTCAAACCCGTCAAAGTCATGCAAGTCGAACCCGTGTACGATCGAGATCCACTGCAGCAGGCCGTCGAAAATGTTCACCAAGACATGCAACGCGTGCTAAACGACCCAACACTGGGCGACGAAAATAAAATGCAACGGTACGGACAGTTGTTACAGCGTTATCAAACGATGCAAAAGAAAAGAAAACAGGTCATTCCCTTGTCGGACGAAAACATACCCGAGCACAAAGAAGAAGCAGCCGTGGTGTCGGAGATACCCATTCTGGAGTCGGTTCCCCGAGCCTATCAACATCGAGCTCGCCTTTTGTTGAAACACATGAAAGAAAAGACACCTTGGTCGTGGAATGAGAACTTGGAATTGATTCGGAATGGCGTACCCGTACCAGGTACCAATGCCATTGACATTGTGAACGATTTGGTTCGTCGGCGAAAGAATACCCAGGCCCCCATGGGATGGTTTGGCGTGATGCAAAGTTTAAAGGCCACGAACGTACCGCGCGAAGCCATTGGTAATCAAGAACGATGGAACGTATTGTCCACGCCACCCACACGGCCTCCGCCGCGACGTCCGAGAAAGAAGAAAATCTCCAGTACGGATACCCCTAGTACATCTACCAGAAGATGGCTGTCTTTGCAAAACCTATAAATAGTCTGATCATATGACAATCGATTGAAACATGGAACGAAAGCTGAAGAAAGTATATTACGACCCGAAACACCCGGCCGCTTTCGGTGGAGCCCTGGGCCTTCACAAAGCTACTGGTGTGGCTTTGGACCAAGTCAAGACATGGTTGAAACAACAAAGGGCGTACACCTTGCACAAACCACTGAAAAAGAAATTCTCTCGGTCCCCCACGGTGGTGGCCGGGATAGATCACCAATGGCAAGCAGATTTGAGCGATATGTCGGCCTTGGCCCAACAGAATGAGGGATACAGGTTTTTGCTGTGCGTCATCGATGTATTTTCCAAGTACGCATGGGTGTTGCCTCTCAAAAACAAGACGGGGGACAGTCTGGTGGACGCTTTTCGTCGAATCTTTCAAAGTCGACAACCTCTACGACTTCAAACGGATAAAGGTACCGAATTCCTCAATCGAAAAATGCAAACGTACTTGAAAAAGAAAAATATTCATTTCTTCGTGACACACAACGTCGAAACCAAGGCCAGTGTGGTGGAACGATTTCAACGGACATTGAAAGAGCGTATGTGGCGATACTTTACTCATCGACAAACACAACGGTACATCGATGTGCTAGACGAATTGGTTCGGGCTTATAATGCTAGACGACATCGTACCATTGGCATGGCACCCAAAGACGTTCGTCCCGAACACGAATGGATGTTGACAACACCTCCACGTCCCACCAAAAAGAAAAAGAAAACCATGGACACCGGCACGACCGTACGTTTGGCTTTACCGAAACATGGGGCTTTTGATAAAGGTTACTGGCCAAACTGGACTCTGGAAACATTCAACGTTACACCCAACATCGGTCCCGGTTACAAACTTTTGGACGAAAGAGGTGAACCCATACAGGGTACCTTCTATCCCGAAGAATTGCAAGCGGTCCAAGTCAACGACGATGAGATCTTTCCCATCGAAAGAGTACTCGAAAGAAAAAAAGACAAAGTTTTGGTGAAATGGTTGGGCTATCCGGCGAGTTTTAATTCGTGGATCGACAGGACCAGTCTCCAAAACGTATAAATAGGAGCGAGAGACGTCAACCTCAGTCAACATGCAAGACGAAATCACGTCTACGTCCGCGAGTGCCCACAATTGGTCGCTCTTGGGAAAACGTGTGCCACAAGCGGAAATTGTCTTTTTCTGTCAAGTGATTTTAGTGTACGTCGTGGCGGGAGTTTCTTTGTCCCAGTTGGCCTTCAAACCCGACGGATCGCAGACTACCTTGTGGACGGCTTTGCTCTCCAGTACCTTGGGTTACCTGTTACCTTCACCGACCTTGAAAACCAAACATAATGAACAACGACCGACCCTTTTACCTCACGCTTCCTAGTGACAGTTCCATGTCGTGGTATCCCGACAACAAAGTCTCCACGTATCACACCCACCTGGAACCGCCACTTCTTGTCGATCATCGGGATTGGGAAGTGGGTCTGTCCATGATCACGTTACCTGACCATTGGCAAAACATCGATCAACGAGACAACACGCTCGGCTTACGCATTCATCCTTGGTCGCCCCCGAGCACGGCGTCCGAAGTAAAGATATGTCGGGACCGCCACAGGATTGACCCGTCGAATTGTTTCAAAGGTGTAAAGGGTGGTGAGATCAAGGGATCGATCGAAATGGAAACGCACATCAAGAGTGACGACTACGAGTCGCTGAGACACATCCTGGATGTCCTGAACACTAGACTGGATGATTTGTGGAACCTGACTCCCATCTACGATCATTTGGCCAATCAACCCAAACGTTTGGATCCCAATAACAAGGAAATGACCGACGAAGAGAAGAAACAGCAAATCGCCTACGAAACTCGAGAGATGATGCGTCAAGGGGCCGTATCAAGAGGTTCCTTCGTGTCTTTCAAGAAAGACAACACTAACGATAAAGTGTATCTGAAGATCAATCACGTGCAGACGCTTTTCTGGTTGGACGTGTTGCCGAAAATCGAACTTCGTCTGTGTGGTCCCATCGTGTCCATGTTGGGATGGACTGGAAACGAAATGATGATTTCCCTGCAGTCAATCGAAATGACCGGCGAAGATGGCCAAAGTCTACGGTATTTCTACGCCCACCACATCGCGAATCTTCAAATCCAGTTCGATCTGTTTTACATCTACACGGACATTATCGAACCCCAGATCGTAGGCGACGTGAAGGCTACTTTGTTGGACGTGATTCCCAGTCGACGATTGTATCACCGCCCCGCCAGGATTCACTACTTACCTCTGAAGTACAGTCGACTAAACTCCATTGGTCTCTATATAAGGAACGGAATGGGGAAAGCCGTGCCATTTCTCGACGGTAAGGTGGTGGTCCAACTTCATTTTCGCCGCCGATGATGATTCGAGTGTACAAAGGTGGAGTGCTCAGACAGCGAGGGGCTGGCAATGGTCTGGTAGTGTACAAGGGGGGAATTCTGAGACAACAGGGTGCCGGTCGATGGTCGGGGTTATTGAATGCCGTCAAATCGGTCGGGAAGACCTTGTGGTCGGCGGGCAAAGAGGCCGTGAAAAAGAATGTGGTCCAAATGTTACCCAAAGTGGGGCAAAGCGTGCTCGACGCCGTCAGTGGTCGTGAAAAATGGAACTGGAAGAAAGTCGCCCAGGACACGCTTCGCCCCGCGTTGTCAAACACGATGTCCGACACACTCAAGAACGTGGTCGCCCACCTGGAACCTATAAAAGACCCCTCACGAACCCCGTCCACTTCACATCGTCCGAAGAGGAAGAAGAAGCCACAGGTCACCTCTCACAAACGACGTAAACTAGATATCTTCGACCATGGCTACGCAGGTAATGCGCAATGATTCCTGTCCCTGCGCGCGAGACGAATTGCAGAATTTGTTCAGTGTACCCGACACGCAGACGGCCATAAACAAGGTGACCCACATTAGAAAGTATCCACTGACACCCGACCTGAACCACGATGGTCCCATCGAATTTTATATTTCCAATGCCACCACCGATTTCATCGATCTGGCCAACATGACACTACACGTGGCCCTGAAGGTGACCAAGAACGACGGGGGAGACCTGGATGCGGATAGTCAAGTCGCACCCATTAACAACTTGTTTCATTCGTTGTTTAAAGACGTCAAATTACGCCTGGGAAAGGATGCCGAAACTTTGGTCACCAACTCTCTGCCCACCTATCCCTATCGGGCTTACTTGGAGAATTTGTTGAGTTTCGGTAAGGGAGCCAAGAACGACCACCTGTCGAAACAAGTCCTGTGGGAAAAAGATACCGCCGGACAGTTCAATTCCACGAAATCCGTCGCCACCAATGGGGATGGTGGACGACAGGCACCGACTAACAAAGGATTGGAAGAACGCCAGAAAACCATCGCTGCCAGTCGCACCTTTGAATTGCAGTCACGTCTACACTTGGACATGTGTTTACAAGATCGGTATTTGATTGACGGTGTGGACCTGCGGTTGAAATTGGAAAAGCAATCCACGAAATTCTTTCTGATGTACGGTGAAGGCAACGATGCAGAAGACTACAAAGTCGAGTTCACCAAAGCCTACCTGGATATCCCGTTCGTCACTCTGGCTCCCAGTACCTACACACGGGTGGCTGCGCAACTTCAATCGTCCAACGCCAAGTATCCCCTGAAGCGTGTGGTGGTCCGCGACATGGTCATTCCCGACAATCGCACCAGTCACGTCTTAGACAATCTGTTTGTCAACGAAAGCCTACCAAAGAGATTAATCGTGGGTATGGTACGTAACACGGCCTACGATGGAAGAAAAAACAGAAATCCCTTCGAATTCCAACACAATCAATTGGAAAACATCAAATTGACCAAGAACGGTGAAATTGTAGACGAATACGACGTCAACTTTCCCCAGCGACAAGCCATCACTCCCTACCTGGATTTGATGAAAAGGGTGGCCGTCTTAAACACCCGAGAAGACCTGGACCTCCCTTTCCACGACTATATCAATGGGTACACCTTGTATTGTTTCGATTTGACCAACGACCACGGAGCCGATGGTAACTACTTTCATCCCAAAGCGGCGGGTAACCTGTCTTTGGAACTCAAGTTCGCTGCGGCCCCGACCAATCACCTCAGTCTTGTTGTGTTTGCCGAATACGACAATGTCTTGGAAATCGACGCTAACCGACAAGTCATCACAGATTGGTGAGGCTCTCTCCAATCAACAATTGACACAGACTTTAGAAAAACATCTCCCTGGTAGCGTTTTCGGGGGTGTATGGGCTCGTAATCATCTGGATATACTACGCCCGACCTCGTACCCTAAAGCCTACGTCATCAACACGGACGACGAAGACCAACCCGGCAAACACTGGACCGTGTTTGTATGCGAAGGACCAGATCACGTTACCTTCTTCGATTCGTACGGCTGTCACCCTGATGTCTACGGAGAAGCCTTTCGACGTTTCGTCCGAGATCTACAACTCCACTACCAACCCCGATGGATTCAAGGACTCGACAGTGTTGTGTGCGGACATTATTGTTTGTATTATCTATGTCATCGATTTCACGTGCCCTCCACACACGCCCTCTCCGTTTTCGGTCGCGTGTATCGTGTAAACGATATACTAGTCGAACAATGGGCCAGGGATCATTTCCCCGATTTGCAACCAGACCAGAAGAAGGGACAACGGTGTCGATGCTTTTTTGCTCTGTAAATATGTTTTTTTTGTGTTCAATGCCTTTGTGTTCAAGTTCAATTTTGTGTTCAATAATATGCTTTGTAAATGTGTTCAAGTTCAATAAAATGTCGACAACATATTACGTGTCTGTTTTTTTGTGACGTCATGTGACGTCATGCTATTCTGATTGGTGGAAAATGGTATCGCCCCAACACATTAGACTCGTCCCGTCCCGAGCTATAAATAGGAGTGTCGAAGCCAAAAGAAGTCAAAAACAAAATGGATTCTAAGGATAAGAGAGTCTGTACAACTTGTGGGGGATATCACCCTTTGTCTAAGGGGAACCGGCCAGAAGCAGATTACCTTGTCTGCTTCTGGTGTGGGGTAGATGTATCGAACACCTATCATAGGCGGTCAAAGCATGCGGTCAAGTGCGAGAAGCGACCTGTACCACGGTACTCGGCAGAGCATCCAAGATGCTCCTGTTAGTTACATTTTGAAGACCAAACGGCCCTTTTCAGGGCCAACTTAATCAATGGAAAAGAGTTCTTCCCCCTTCTCCCCTCTTCTCCCCTCTTCTCCTTCTTCCCTCCTCTCTCTCTCTCTCTCTCTCTCTCTCTCTCTCTCTCTCTCTCTCTTTCTTCCGCGCGCGCGCCCTCTCTTTCTGGGTCATGCACGTGCAAGGTCACGTGCAAGGGGTCAAACACGTGCAAGGGGTCACACACGTGCTAGGGGTCATCAAGGTCAAACACGTGCAAGGTCATGT
>CAKJPN010000049.1:0-16277 GCA_917208275.1 Patella pellucida
AAAGAAATGGTAGTAATAGTTCAATTGCTTGTACCCATTTTTGGAATGGACAGCAATAATCTTGGAACCCAAATACAATAATCTTTCTCAAAATATGTAATGATCTGCCTCTGAAATTGTGCTTCTTATGTCAATGCACAGCGCCCGCGGATCATGCGCCGAGTCGAGGCTTGGGGGCGATTTATGTGTTCAAATGTCTCCGTGTAATATCTTATATTGTCTTTTATGGCTACATAGGAACTGCAGAATATCTTTCAAACACATGTTTCTTTTATCACTGAGATATCTGTCTTGATCAGTCATAAATTATGTGCTGCATAGTGCACAACAAAGTCAATATGATGATGTGGAGCCAAATTTAAACTTTATTTAAAGTACAAGAAGACTACAAGTCATGTCGACATGTGTACTTTTATACTATCTAAATCATAAATGGGAATTCCTTGCTCACTCTATCCGTCAAATGGCTAGCATACATCGAGCATATGTATGTAGTCTTTAATCATTATAAGTGTAGGGGCTTGACTATAACTGTGATGGCCTTGATACCGAAATTAACAGTTACTTACGTTACAGTACTCAGTAGGCCTAAATTGTTGCCAACTTCAAAAAGTCAATCTGTTGAGGAATTGGGCTAATTTTACATGAATTCCTTAAAAAGATTTCTGCTTCGTTATCTATGACAATATTCTAGTTGAAAAGACTGAATTTACGTAAATCAGTTTTATCAAAGTTAATTTCAGTGAATTTATGTTTACCAATTGTAATAATTATAACTTAAACATTAGTGCCACAACTCCCACAAGATAACTTTGTCTTAGGTCTCCATGAAGTCCTTTCTGATGGGTACCGTCTGTTGGATGAACTTTCTTCGTAAACTTCTGCATCGTGCATTAAATTGTAGAGGTAGCTTTCCAATTCCATTGAGGTCATCCATCCTCGTCATTTTTTTGCGAGTCCTCCGGTTTCCTCCCACTGCTAAATTAAGACTCCTACGCACAAGCGAATTATTGAAATAAAATTTAACCATACTTTAGTCCCGAAATGATCTATTTTTTGTCGAGTGGACGTTGAACCCCACTTCTCTCTCTCTTTCTCTCCATTTACGTCAGTCTGGGATGAAAGGGTAAAGCTTTGACAATAGAATATTTTAAACTTATTTATCCATTTGTATGTACGATTACACATACTCACATCTTCTTACATCTCCTCCTGGTACCAATAACAACATCATTC
Organism: Patella pellucida; assembly: GCA_917208275.1. Taxonomy (NCBI): domain Eukaryota; kingdom Metazoa; phylum Mollusca; class Gastropoda; family Patellidae; genus Patella; species Patella pellucida. Next base: position 1,237 of record CAKJPN010000049.1, read on the forward strand.
TCAGATACAAGTGAAAAAATCTAACCTTGAACAAAAACTGTGCAACTGTCTGATACTCTGTGATGCTTTTTTGATAAGAATTAAAAACTTGCAGTACATTTTATTTGCGGTGGCTCAGTAAGTAAAACGTTGACTCGCGCACTGTATAGCGTATGACCATCTTCATTAGCCCAGCCAGAGCAGAACAGTAGAAGTTTAACCCCATTTCATTTCATATAAGTCTCCAAATTCCATGTTGTGTCAGTCACTCAGTGACTGGATAACCAGGTCTGTATGATGATGTATTATATTGTTTAATTGAATTTCTTTCATTTATTTTTAGGAAATAGATCAAGATGTCGGATGATGAAGAAATTGATGAAGATGTTGATCTGTCTGTCATCAAAAAGGCCATTAAGATTTCGGGTAATATGATTGAACAGATCTTAAAAGGCATCCATTACGGTTCACCAGAGGTACGATGTCTACTCTACAGTGAATGTGACTATATCTTGGAATGCAAAGTCTGCAGAAATTTGTTCCGTTCTCTGCCAAATTTTGTTGCCCACAAACGAGCTTATTGTCAAAGTGCTTATCAAGAGTCTGAAACATTCTTTAATGATTTAAAACCTGATGAAGAAACAATCATTGTCCAGCCCGAAGCCCCAGAAACTTCATCAAATACATGTAGTCAAAAGCCCTGCAAACCCAGAACATTGGAATCCACTATTCAATTGCTAAAAGATGGTATCTTGGGTAAATCGGATGCTTACAAAGTTTATTCCAAAGCTGCAGATAAAATGGAAAGACAGAAAGAATTCCGCAAAACTCAGACATTGACCTTTGAACCCATACCAAATACAACAAAAGCTATGAAGGTTACAGTAACCAATGGTGAACCTGTGGAGTCAGTGGTTGAAAACAAAAAATCAGATTCTGACCAGGTCAGAGATACGTCAACTCTCCAATCTTCATCAACAGCAACTCTCCAATCTTCACCAACAGCAACTCTCCAATCTTCACCAACAGCAACACTGAAATCAATGCTTTTGAAATCAGCTCTCGAAGGTGACAGTGCTGTGAGTACTTCACATACTGCCAATCCAGCATCAAGTGGAAATTCATCATCTCTGTCCAAGTCACATACCAAATCTTGTCCTACCCCAACCAAAATGACTTCAATAATCTCCCCTCCCAAAAAAATGACTCTACGATGTAAAGAGGGAATAAACAGTATGCCATGGAAAAAGGCACGAAAGGAAGATAACGAGCCAGATAGCCCGGAACGGGGAATGGATTTCAGAAATCTTTTATGTTTGGACTGTAATACTGCCTTTCGTTCCAGGAAGACCCTTATTTTTCATTATCAAAATGCCCATTGCGGACAACGGACATTTTTCCCATGTCCATTTTGTAAGAGTGTCTTTTTCTATATTTTTGGCCTCACACGTCATTTGATGCGCAATCATAGCAAATCGAAAGCTCAGATTGACAAGATGCGTGACAAATTGAAGAAAAATGCCTTTGTAAAACAAGTAACTGAGCAGTGTCAATCGGCACGGCAACAGATACACCATGTTAAGGAACTAGATGCGGAAGCAGCTAAAAAATTAGAGAGTGCTTTGGATAAGCAGCCAGATCGCTTAACATCGAAACTAAATTTAAAGAGAGATGCTGCGGATATAATTCAATGTGAAAGCTACTCATCCCCTACAAAAGATGGAGTACATGTCTGCTCAAATTGTGGTCGGTCCTTTGGCAAAAAAATCAGTCTTCTAAACCATCGAAAAATATGTCTAACTACCGGTATGGATGGTGATGCCAATAACAAAGCAAAATCAGACTCAACAACTGAGATTAAGAAACCTATTATCAAGACCACTGGACAATCAGTGACATTTCACAAAAAGATCAAATCTTCTGCTATTGGTAAACGGTTCAGTTCTAGATCAACCAGTCAGAGATTAGATTATGCTAAGATGATCAGCTCTGGGATTTCATCAAACAGTGAGGAAGAGGATACCAGTACAATAAAGATGTCACCTGAAAGCAAAGAGAAAAGTTCACTGGAAAAAGAGGAAACCGAAGACGATAAGAGCATTATTCAGCGATACAGAAACCATCGTGGTCAATTTGTAACCTTACCATCACCTGACAAACAAGAGAATAAAATAAATAGGGATGAAATAGAAAATATACAAGAAGATAAAGATACTGGAACAGAAATGGAGGTTGATGACACAGGCGAAGATGCAAGGAAGAAGGTTAGCGTTGTGGAAGAAATTTGGGTTGATAAACAGCCTGGACGACCGACAGAAAAGATCAAATCGAACCGAACCTATGTCATGAAAGCCTCAGCAAGTCAAAAACTAGAATGCCAAGACACGAAAAAAGTGACTGCCATCGTCAATGAGACAGAATTACACTGTATGCATTGTGATCAAGAATTTAGCAATGTGTCAAATTTACGGCGTCATGCTATTAGACATTTAGGATGGAAGCGCTACAAATGTAAGATGTGTAAATTTAGTAGTTATAACAAATCTGAATGTAATACACATCTTTATCGTACTCATTCTGATCGTTTCCGAAATGTTTCTTCGGTAAACAGCCTAATTGTTGATCTAGGAAAAGAAGGGTCAAGGGTCCGTCTGCGCAAAAAGCAACAAACCTTGATAGAAAAACAGGCGAATGAATTCCGATTATCGCCTACTCAGCACATTCGTAAGCAAAATCGGAAAAAAATCCAGAAGAATGAAGATCCTTCCCCAAGAAAAATTAGTGCCGAAAAAAGTAGTGCCGAAGTAAAGGAAGAGAGAAATCAAGAACGTCGTTTTAACATTTCAACGCGCAATTCTCCAAGAGAATTTGACACTCGACCTTATCAGAAATTTGATCGTGCGGCAACATTGTGTACAAGGAAAAGTTCTTATCCGAAAAAGATAACGCTTAACACACAAACTAATGACAGTGACGAAGATGACACACGGTCGAATTTATCACACATAAGTGTTAATTCTAAATCAAGTAAACTTGACTCTGCCTCTGTTATATCAGATGTGAGCGAACAAAGTGCTAGATCAAATTTTGACGACAATAAAATGGAAATCAGTGACACTGACTCTGAGGCAACCAAAGCCAATAAACAAAAATATCCAAAGATGTTCAGTTCGCGGGATCCCCTAGTCACGCGTAGATCAGCTCGTGCAAATGAGACTGGAAAATGTTCTCCATTGAAGCCCAGTTTATCCAATGCTACAAAATCAATTGAAGAACAAGAACTCAAAGCAATTAGAAATTTAACTAAGGAGATGATAGATTAATAAAAATGGATTTCTATTGATATAATAGTGATAAACCTAGTCTTAAACTTAATATCAGTTTGATTTGATTTTTGAAGCAATTTATGATTTGGTTTCGGCATATACAAATATCAAAATGCTTGAACTGAAAATATATTGGCCTAAAAGTACAATAAAAGTCTTAATGGTTTTTAATAGCCTAACACTAGGGCCAAAGAAATAGTATTGATCGCTTTTCTATTTGGATTTCAACTAAAGACCCCAAAAATGCCTGAATCATTTAGTCCATATTCAAGGAAACTGTTATTTTTGGATTAAAAAAGATACTTTTATTTTAAAGAAAGACTACATTGTATGTCCATAACTCAGTATTGGATACATACATGTACAGTGGTACAGGTAAGGGGCAGGGGCATCATATTGATGAACTCTTACAAACGGTTATTAAGAATTAAAGAAATACACAAGCATGTTTGTATTAAAGTGACATTAGGTAAGATTAGTATAAAGAGTGTACAGTCCTGGCTATAATACATGTAGTTAGAAATACATAATGACAAGAGAATATGCTAAATATTTCAGTCAAATTACTTCACTCTGAGCCTAGATATCTGTGGTCATTACTAAGATCTTGATTGTCCATTTTTCGATAACCTCATTTAATCAATTTTATCTCGGCCATCCCATGGCATTGAGAGTTGAGTATGGTCTTTGTAAGTTAAATGGCTAATTACTGTCTACGCCATGGTAAATAATAAACAGATTTCTTCGATTATGAACAAACTAGTTAACTTTGGTTATTATAAACTTACCTGTGTGTTTGAAATCAACTCATGTTAAACAAATTTCATTGCACAACTAATTATCACATCCATGAAAACACATACTCTCTTGAAAAATTGAATTCAAACAAACTTTTGGCTAAGAAAAATAACAATATTGAAGTTATGTAAAATCTTTCTGTAAGCCTGAAATGTTATATAAATTATTAATTAGATATTAATTAACTTAACAAAACCATCATCAACTCGTGATGCCATCAGTAGGCTCTGATATTTGGCAGATTTGAGTACGTTTTGCGGTTGATTAAGTAACCGAAAAAATTGATAATAAACACTTTGTTTATTATCACAACAATGAGGCTAGACTATTTATTGCATCACTAATAGCTTGGCTAACATTGAAGTAATTTGACTGTTATTTTTAGTATATTCTATTTCCATTATCTATTTTTTCACTATTATACGGGGAACTCTGAGTTCTTTATCTAATCTTGCATGTACTTACAAGTAACAAGACAATTTTTCTCAAATATCGACAACGTATCCAGACTAATATCCGTAGAATATTTTTCTGGATGATAGAGACTACAATGTAATGCGACTTTAACTTGTATTTTACTAAAGGATAACCAAAATCTCTGTATAAAGATCTCTGAATATCCCGGTTAATTTTATTATAAAGATCAAATACAATAATTATCATCATAATAATTTGTAATAATTAATGCCTTTTTATTTATTTCAAGGTATTAATTATGATTATAATAATTTGTAATTAATGATGCCTTATTATTTAATTTAAGGTATATTGTCCTTTAGATCTACATTTATCAACACATTTTTGTATATAAAACATTATTTAGTACATTAAATATACCTTACAGTTCTTTTCGCATGTCATGACAGAAATACCAATGTAGTGTTAAAGTATGTAATATCAAGGTAGTTGACAACTCCAGAGGTCACAATTTTGATCTGATTTTAATGGAGCTTAAAATATGTGTTTATATCCCAAAGATCTTGGTTGCTTTCGATATTCATGCATATCTGACCGTAACTTCCTAGATTATGGCCCCTGATTTCCCAAAATTCACCATTTTAGCTTGTGGGCCCTCTCTAAAGGACACAATGTTTATTCTATTTTCAAAATTTAAAATACATTACACCCTGTTGATGGTTGAGTTCGAATATCGTACAAATCGAACCGAAACTGCCAGACAAAAAGCCTGCTTCTTGAACAAAAATAGTGTAAAAGTATGTAATGTCAAGGTTGTGGACCTTTTAGAGGTCACAATTTTTATCTGATTTTGATGAAACTTAAAATACATGTATATGCACTAAAGGCCTTGGTTTCTTTAGATATTCACACACATTCGAACATAACTTCCAGGATTATGGCCCCTGATTGTACGAAAAATCACATTTTTAGCTTGGGTACCCTCTGGAAGACTGCTATTTTTTTCAGATTTTTTAAAACGTTTAAATATATCACCTTTACACCATAAGGAAGGTTGCATGGAATTTCAACAAATGTTTTTGACCATTTAGCAATCACCATTTTTTTTATCTTAGCTCTTTTCGAAATTCACATAAAAGAACCTGTAGGCTGTTGCACCATTGCGCATGCCTGTCTTCACTTCTCACCAATGCATCGAGGGTTGAATCCCAGCTCAGGGCAAGAACTTTATCGTTGTAAGTGAAAGGGATATTCGGTCTCACGACCGATCAGTTAGGTTTTCCCTGAGTTCTTCGGTTTCTTCCTGCAGTAATGATCGACATCATTCGCACGATCTGTGCCAAGGGCCAAATCGGAAACAGGCCTCAGGTCTAATTTGCTACCCTTGTAAAATGACGAGATTATTATTATTAGCCCAATTAGGCATAAAAATCTAATCCATAAATTTGTTATTTTAGCTTTTTTAATGAATTGTATGGTGAATTGAAACTAAAGGCTGTTATTCCTGTCATATTTTACCACTGCCAGACTGATTGATTGTAATTGAATATGTAATCATTAATATAAAGGATCAGACATTAATAATACTTTATAATTATGTTTAAAATACAAGAGATCTGAATACATAAAACAAATTAAGTTGAAATCATACTTTTTCAAACCAATTTTCACAAACAATATTTTAAAATAAGAGCTGTAATTGAATACAGACATCCAAATCTGTTCTGTAAAATGTTCTTGTCCATGCCAAATAGTCTCACTGTATGTTGGCAAGGTATATATTTTGTCTGGAATCAGTGTAGGATTGATTTCATATGATCTTTATTTGGTTAAAGATTCACTTGGCTAGTTATTTTAGCTATCATTGATCTACTATATACAGGTCTGACCTGGTGTGCATGGTTACTGTTCAGCTCCATCCGACATTTTCCAAAAACTGTTAACAGCATTTATGACATTAAAAGCATATTTAACAGAGATGGATGTTAAATGCAAATAGATAAATGTTAATTCAAATAGAATGTTCTATTTCTGTAAATATAACATGATTTCTGAGCTTTTGTTGTATATACTTTGCCTAACCTGTACTGCAGTAATAGCTATCAAATAGACCTGGCCAGGAAAAGTCATCTATTTTTATTATTATTACTGTGGAGATAAGTATCACATGAAACCCGTCTTCAATTAGCCCAGGTTAGGTGCAGAAGAGTAGGACGTTAAACCAAATTTCATTTAATTTTATTTATGAAACATCTAAAATATATTGATTGTGTGTTTCTTACAATGAACAGAAAAGGAACTTTAAGCTATTATTAAAATGAATGTTCTACTATTACCATGTAATAAAATATTGTTGATAATTGTTATTCACGTTTTCTTCTTTATTACTGAGATTGTCAAACATAGGATTTGAAATTAAGGCTTTTTGCAGGGGGTCATACAGAGGAGACCAATAGAGAAATGGGGTTTAACATTATTTGACACAAACCAGGACATTTCTGGACTAGCATGGTTTAATTTTATTTCGGGGGGGGGGGGGGGGTAGCTGTTAGAGGAAACAAAAATTTGGACAGGGTGGGCCTACTCCTCATCACATCCAAGCAAGTAATCGAAATCACAACATGTAACTCAATGATGAACCTTATGATCTAACTATTAGACCACCCAGCTCCCCAGAGGTTCATACAGACGATTCAAACTTAGTTAATGAGGACAGCCATGCCATGTATCGTGCTATGAGTGATATTTTGTTGAATTTGCACTAGCAAGTGTTCATTTACATGCATGTACTTCCACTAATGCAAGTTGGAGGCCTGCAAGAATCAACAAAAATAAGGTCCTGTGTACATAAGGCCCTATATCCATAGGCTGTTCCCTTGTGGTGTTGTGATCCAACCCTGTACCCACCCATATCCATAGGCTGTTCCCTTGTGGCGTGTGCAATGTACGATTGAAAGATAGGTATAAGGAAAGTCTACATACAAACGTTGATGAGAAAGCAAATTAAAGCCGGTTTTCCACTAGGCGAATTTTTTCAAGTATAGGCATGCGCAGTATAATTTCAGGCTTCGCCAAAATTTTCACAGACTCTTTTCTCGACGAAAAAGTGAGTTCAAACAGTTTCTACTTTCTAGCTGCGAAAAAATGAGCAATCCAATCAGAATTTCGTAAACTCTCACGTGGTAAAATACAACTCACGAGGCCAAGGCCATCCCATTCTCGTAGCAGTAAAATGGCGCCAAAGGTTTCCTTCCTTGACTTCCACAATGGCTGCTGCTTTTAATCTGATATATTTACTCTTGTTAAAGGTGAGATTGAGTAAAAAGTTAACCAATCTTTCTTTAAACAAGAGTATATATCACAGATTAAAAACAGTTGCCACTGTGGAAGTTCAGGAAGGAAACCTTTCGAGCCAATTGTGCTATGAAACAAAGAATGATTGAAACAATCGCTAGTTTAGTGGAAAATACAAGCGCGCTTGCTCGAAATCTTTCGCAACAAAAAAATAAGCTTTGCGCAAAAATAATCGCCTAGTGAAAAACCGGTTTAACACAAGACAACTATCATTATGCGAACCCTTTTTTTATTCATAGCTCGATGATGAACTCAACTACTGAAATGAGGAGGATGCCGCTATTGCATTCAGTGTCAGATTAACCTTGTGAGGGTGGGGAGGGCATACCAACTGTGTGGGGGCCCCATTGTCGTTTGTTCAAATTATTCATACTGTCCGCCGATCGTACTAGTATGTACTCCGCCCCCTGGAGTGTCTGTGGTGTTTTCCTTCAGGATTTCTTTTTTTAAAATTAGGATTAATTTCAGTGTATCTGAGACAATTTGGACAGCAATTTCATAATGATGTTTTCATTTACTTTATGTTAGTGAAATCCGGAATAAAATATTAGTATGACCTAGAACTGTGGGAGGGGGGGCTTATATCTGGTGAGCCCGGGACATTTGTCCCACAAGCCCCCTCCTCTTCAAGATCAGGTACTTATTGCATTTATTTTCCTCGCTGGTGCTCATCTCAGAAGACTTCATGTCTTCAGACAACGCACACGGTGGTTGGTCTGGCCATTTTTTGAAACTCGCAATGAACTAGGTGAATTTCACACAAGTTTCCATACAATATCGCACTCGTAATGACTTGTTCCCTCTAGTGCAGCTGCAAAAGAATTGACATGTTCATTGTCTGTATTCCCGGTCACAAGACCACATGTTCCATGCACGAGGCCACATGTTCCCTGGGTACATCCTATCGGAACAGCAATGCTAGAGAACAAAGGTTCATTGTCACAAGGGAACAGCCTATGGATACAGGGCCTTAAAGACCACTTGACAGGTCAAATTTTTATAGCTTGGGGTTATTAATATTACAGGACAGGACTTTAAACCCCAGTTCATTTATACAACGCGATATACTGCATTCAAGAATAAAAATATTTCCTAAGAATTGTCAATAATATTTATTTATACATGATATATCCAATATACAAAAAAATAATAACAGCTAACAATAACAACGACCAGAACTGAAAATATAAGCCAGTCTTATTAGAGCTGCTGCTGTCTTTGGCAAATTGACAAAAGTTCCATGATGGTTATCAAATTATTGTGTACATGTACAGTGGCTATTTAGCGATGAGGCGAACTGGGCAATGACCATCATTAGGCTTTCACTCATCCAGATTGATATTTTTATCAGACATGCTCACTAACTTAATTATCCTATAATGACAGGACAGACTTTTTTGTTCATATGAATCAATACAATTCTTTTATAGTGAGCCCCATATTCCACTGTGCATATACTTATTTGAATTACCAAACCACAGAAATTATGTCATCTGATCTGTAGGCATGCACTTTTCCATAGATTGACAATAATTCTCATGGATTACATTACTGTAAAATTAAAAAGGATATTTAAATACACTGGACTATGTCTATGGGTCTTTTTCAGCCCTAAAAAAACAATATCATAAAGAATGAAATTATGTAAAATACTCCCCCAAATTAGTCATTAAAGACACCAGACAACTGACTAAATGTGGTTTTAAAAATAAGCGTGTAATACATATATTTATTGTTCAAAGAGCTATAATGACATATAGCCAACATGACAAAAAGATGGATGATATATTTTCAGTTCTGACAACAACCTATTATTCTCAAACATAAATATAAAAATTATCTATATATACATAATCTAGAGCATATCTATTGCACTAAAGTTTTGTCACAAATTATCCCTTGAGGCAAAAAAAGTAACGCTGTTTGTTTCATGGATTACAAATCACAATTTCATAAATACTTGAAAAATACAAAATCTAACAATTTTGATCAATTAATTAAAAAATACTGTTCAAGATACATTATGGGGAATTAGATAAACAGCTGACAGTTCTCACTATCATAGTTAAAAACTTGATCATGTAAAGGGAATTTGCTGAAAATTTCAGTCAAATTGATCCAGTCTGAACCAAGATTTTAACGATTGAATTTTTCGTCCAAAGCTCGATCATCATTACTAAAGTCAGTATGATCAAAAACATGATTAAATCATGAATGAAAGTTCAGCAACAATTTGAATCAATCCTAATCCAGTGAATATCGAAGGCTAGTGTTGACATCGACAGTTGATTATGGTCTGTATAAGTTAATGTCTAATTAATAATTTAGATAACATTTCATGTCCAAAGAAGCAGATTTAGCGCTTACATTATGTTTTACTATAAATTTCTCACATTACCATAATACCTATAATATATAGATGTTATGTCTTGGAAAGATGCATTGTATAATCATAGAAATCTTGTCTGACATAAAAGTCACAAGTATGATTTAGTGATTTGTAATCCTTGGCATAGAGACAGTGGAGTTTAATCAATAGAGCTTAACATTATTTGGACTAATATCGCTACACATATAGGCCTGAATAATCAAATCTTCACAATGTCAAGGTTTTGTCATGTATGTCTGATACCATGACTGCATTAGACAATTTAACTTGGTACAAGATGGTGATATGATTAATTCGTCGCTATGACACTTTCATTCTGACAAATTATCTAGTTAAAGTGGTATAATGTTAGATTAGATAAAGAACTGACAGTTCTCTCTACAATAGTTACAAATCAGATAATGAAAAGGAAATATATTGAAAATTTCAGTCAAATTACTTCACTCTGATAGCTATCAGCGTTACAATTACATATATTTAAGCCATTATTGATATTGATGAAATATTAAACCGAGTCTTAATAATTCATTTTTACGGAAACTGCATCGACTGCAAAAGATATTTATTGTCTTGGTAAATTAATTAAAATGTCTAATTAATAATTTTAATAACATTTAAGGTTTAAAAGTTAAAGAAAGACCTACCATAGGCAGATTTAGCTCTTGCATAATGCCTGTTTAACTACTTAAACCATAAACACATGATTATCCAGGCACTTATATATAACGTTTGATGTTTGTAACTCTTCGATAACGTATCACAAAGCTTCACGTAGTTGCACAGGACTAGGATAAAGCATACCTAACTATTTTTTTGGACTAAAATATATCCGAGACTGCTCTTTTAAGAAGACATATTCAGACAACTTGACCATTTGGATTGCGAACCCAAATAAGATATCACATGTACACAACAAGATACACAGTTCATTAGTATGGAACAAACCCATGTTATTCTATTCACAGCTGTACAATAATTTGCATATTTAAAAAACAAAAAGCTTTGACGGTTCATCAAAGCAGGACAACAAATATTCGCTGTATAAAACATTAATAATAACAAAAATCTCTAAATGTGTCACTTGACACTTCAATAAATAGCAAAAAGAATGAGCATTAAAGGGGCATTATGTTAGATATAGATAAGAACTAGCCATTCTTGCTATAATAGTTCGAAAGTAGATGATGTAAAATTATTAATTTGAAAATTTCATTCAAATTACTCTATTGCAAGCAACGATTTTGGCATTTGAAGGTTTGACAGACGTGTGCAATAATTTCAACCACGGTCCTGGTGGAATGAAGCTAAGTCTTGAAACGCCTGGAATCCACCATATTGATTAAATCAAAGTATCGCTGAAACGTTTTAATCTGTTTAATATCAGAGAAATCTGATGCCATCCAGAGTTGATTAAGGCCTGGATCAGTTAATTAATGTCTAATTAATACTTTAGAAAACATTTCAGGCCTAAAGAAAGACCTGCAATAGGCAGATTTAGCTCTTAACTAATGTATCTTTAATACATACAATTTTAGTCTAACTTAGTTAGAGCTAAAGTAACCGGGCTCAACATTTCTCTTTTGCTATTAAAGATAAATTATATTGTTTGTTGTGACACAAATGGAATGCAAGAAGTTAATCTAATTATAATTAGACATTGGTTTTTTTCTGACTTGGATATATCGTTAGTCTTCTCTACATAAGATCTAACAAACTTCTTAACGATCAACTGTTCTCTTTAACACTTTATAACTTAGACTGCCTTAAAAGCCATCACCATCACATGCATAGCTGTGGCTTCTGTGTACAAACTAATAAATGAATTTTTTCAATGGCACATAGTAATTGAACTGGAATATACAGGTCACAACTCTATATGGGATACAATTACTGCTTATTACTGAGCAACGTTTTGATTAGGCTTCTCTAGTCATTATCAAGCAATGATGACTGCTTAATCCTGAGCAACGTATCAATTAGGCTTGTATTGTATTCCATAGAATTGTGGAATTACTATGTAATAGTAATTTTACGTTTTCCATAGAATTGTGACCTGTATAAAGTAATAAATGGTCATATAATAGGGAAAGCTATTCACACATCTCAGGCAATTTTAGGCAGTCTAAGTAAAAGCAGTTTCTGTCTATTCAAGGCAGTACCAGTACTAATATATCACTTTTCTCTTAAATTCTTCAACAAACTGGCATAGTCAATGTTTTCATGTGCTAAAGTGCAAAAATCTCATTTGGGACCAAGCAAAATTATCATTGCCCAAGTAAAATCATCTTTGCATTGGCTACATAAAAGGTCAAGTCAGACTTGTAGAACGAAAACTTCTTATAGATGTTGTTAGATCTTAATGTAGTTATAAATAAACAACAAAAAAAATGAAAAAAAATATGGATTAATTACACTTGCAATAAATATAAAAATACATTCCATTGGAATAAATACAAAATCATGAGAAATATTATACAGCAACACAAATTATGCATAGCATGTTTAAAGGACCTAAGTCCGTAACTTAAAATCCTCCAAAATCTTGGACATCGAAAACACGAATTATTGGTCAATTTAAATCAACATTGATGATGTAAACTTACCTGGAAAAGATGAGAACATGATATCCGATATTTAAGATAAAATATTTTTTTTAACATTGGTACACGAATCGTGTATCATAATGCGCTTCAGCCGCAGTTGTATTGAGAGACTCGAGGGAAGAGGCTAGACACATTGCACTAATCAAATATTTTGAATTTCTGTAAAACCATTAAGGTACAAGGAGGTACAAATAGAAATTGCCACAAAATAACTGTTTGTCAATAGCAATGAAATGTTCATGATTTGAATGTATAGTAAATGGAGGTATGCAAACAAAACTTAAAATCTATCACAGTATGTAAGGTGGTGAAAGAAAATAAATGTAGTTAAGCTTTTCATTCTAACATGCCTGATTACTTTATGCTACTGTAGACATAAACAATGCAGGACCAATAAAAAAGCACTATTCATAAATTGTGAACTCTTTCTAATAACTATGGGTCCCTCATCATATGTGGATCCAAACAAAGTGAAGTGGGGAAAGTGGCTTTAAATACACAATTTGAAAGTTTTTCAAAATGTCTATACATGCATTATTAACGAAACAATAAAAAAAGTTTTAAGTACATGTATATATATGATATGTAATATATAGTAGCATTAACACTGATTTCAAAATCTATTACCACTGCCCAGAATGCCCAATTGTTAGCATTTTATCATGGCCTTCTTATTCCCAAATTAAATAAAGTAAGTGAAAAGAGATGAGAAGTTTAATGTTTAACAATACCTTGCAGATTTTTTAGTAATGTTCTGTGTTCAGGGGTGGACAAGAGGTAAGGTGGGCGACCCTACCCTTTGACACATACAAGTATGGGTCAAACCCATAACTTGCATAGATAACTGGCTGTATGATCTACTAGGAGGAAAGCCCAAAATTGACGATTCCTATTTTTCATTATTTATCAAATAATGTATGTTGAAGTTAATGACTTAAATTTTCCTTTTAGTTTCTTTGATTTTCGGGCTCAAATTTGTCATCAGTTGACTGTATAGTGGGATGTCCCCTTTGTTCAGTTTTTTGTAACAAGAAAGGTTTTATTATGATGGAGTTTATGTGTACCACTTTAATAAGAACTCAATATGGTTTTTAAACATTACCATAAATACCTACTAATACTTTTCAATTCACACACATTGATCATTCTGTGTCAAATCAAGATTAGACCCTGTGTCTAAACAGCATGTTCGATTAAAAATAAACTATTTCGATCATTTGAGAATAACATGGTTATTTCTTACTTTTTTTCATGTCCAATATTAGATTAGGAAAGATAATTTTTTGTCTTTCAAACCATTGGAAAGCAATATATTTGGTAGTTCATTATGCAAAATTTTAATTGGGTTTTGTCATTTAGTTAATCATCATACGATATTTTATTCAAATCAATTCTGACAAAATTCTGTTCTATATTTATTTGACATAGAATGACACCAATCCAGTACCAAACTTTTTGGAGATGCAGAATTTGAAAGAACTTTAAATACATTGAATAACAATGATGCAAATATCACAAAATAGGCTACAAAGCGTGCTCTGTATTCTTTGTGTCATTTCCCTGATTGTAGTCTGCTCTAAATTATTTAACAGACGACATGATACTCAAACCATCAACAGCACCTTCTAATTGTTCAACAGTTTTATCACTAGTAGGATTCTCTAGTTTATCCATGGCTACTCCGTCAACTTCTGTAAAATTTTTACTACCCACACCACCATCTACTGGTTTTAAAGTCTTATTAATTGAGGCTACTTCAACTTGTTTTACGGGTTTATTAACTGAAGCACCTTCGGCTTTGCCACCAACAGCGCCCTCTGTTGATGTAACAGTTTTATCACCAGTATCGCCCTCTAGTTTAATAACTCCTTTACTGATAGCTTCTTTCTCTAATGCTGCTATTTGTCTGAAAGAATAAAATTGATTTAAAACACATGCAGCTAAACTTTCCAAATTATTTCTAATACAAATACAAGTAATATCAATCACTAAAGTAATCAATTAAAGGGACAATAGCACTCTCTCTGGCTTGACAGCTCCAGAAAATAAATAATAGCCTTATTCTAAGAACTAGATGTTTAAGTGTCCTACCTGTTGTGTAAATTATCCATTACATCCTATCTTACATGTCCAAAAATTTTGAAAATATTTCTAAATCCAAGTCACATTTGAAAA
>CAKJPN010000050.1:0-15653 GCA_917208275.1 Patella pellucida
AAGTGCCAAAAATATCAAAATATCGAAAATTAAATTTTAGTATTTCATTACATATTATACATCGTTAGAATCGGATTTAAGTCAGCTATCTGAACTTGTAACCATTTTTTGAAAATCTTTTAAAATAAAAGAAATAATAGCATTCACAAAAATTTGACGATTTTTCGATTTTCAGTCCCTTTATTATCCTATTCCAGACACTCCAAAGTTTTATTGGATGGCTTTATGAACAAAACCTCCAAAGGGAAAGGGAATCTTTCCCCCCCCCCCTCTCTGGTAATAACGGAAGATCAATTGTCTTTCCTAGTATGGGGGTCGACTCACGCCCCCCAACTCTCTCTCGTTAAAGGAGGATTGATCTAATTCTCTCTCTCTCGTATAGTAAGAGAAGATCGATCTAATTCTCTCCTAGTAGTAAGGGAAGATCTCTCTCTCTCGTAGTAAGGGAAGATCGACCCCCCCCCCCTCGGTAACGGAAGATCAAACTAATTCTCTCTGGTAGTAAGGGAAGATCTCCTCTCTCTCTCTCTCTCGTACTAGTAGTAAGGGAAGATCGACCCCCCTCTCTCTCGAGAAGTAAGGGAAGACCGATTTTACTCTCTCTATCGTGGTAAGGGAAGATCTTTCTCTATTTCTCTCTCTTTCTCGATTTTGTTTTTAAACACACCCCTTTTGGCTTTTCTCTTTGTATGCTCAGACATGTTTTTAATTTCGGCTTGTTTGTGCACTTTACGACGTTACTACTTTCGGAAGGGAGATAACTCACACTGAGCGTCTGGTTAACCAAGACACTATTAGGACGCTCGGCCAATGACAATGTAGAATATATTTTTTGTTTCTCTTTTTTAATGGGTTTTTTTTTTTTTTTAGCATATTTAGAAAATAAAATGCTATTCAGACCGTAGGCCACCATACAGTTCTGTAAATGTATTGTCGAATTATTTTATGATTGTTTACCTGAGTCAGCTGTTCGCAATTTTCAATTTTGCAATGAGAATATTTTGTTGGCAAATAGTCAAAATAGTACTGGTGAGATTGAGATATTAGTTAAAGGTTCTTATAAAGTTTTTATTTCTGTGTATATATTTCAAAGTTCTTTGCATCCATTACTGCTAGGTACAGAATATATATAGGCTAATAATATAAGTATTAATTTTATGAAAGCAGCTCAGTTTAATAATGTAAAATCACAGTTTAAAGCGAAAATTTCATTTATTCCAAGGAAATCAAAACATAATTATTTGAATGTCTTTTACTAAATAGGTTCTCAACTCACTATCATAAGATTATAGGCATCATTCTAACACATACAAATCATTCACATAAAAAATTTAGAATATTTTCTACTCGCCCTGAGCTGCTTGGAAATAATATCATTTCATTTCACTGGAAAACAACGTCGGATGATGTCTCAACCTTTAAGGTCTGTGGTTAGCCAGTTAATGATAATAATGTCTGGGTGACCTCGATGTAAAATAAGATAAATACCTCCCTTGTGTTTCTCCTATTATTTGAAACCAAAGAAAGTCCATATTTCCATGCGCGAAACAGCTCAATTTTCTCAAGGAATCTCAACGTTTAAAAAAGAAGTTGAAAATAATATTATTGCCAATTTCTCAACTGACAATAGTAAACCTATAGGACTATTCTTTAACAAGGTAGGACCGTTATATAGATACCATCTATTTTTGGGCTTTAATTTAATACATTTTAAAAATAATATTTGAAATCCCCGATTTAATGTCAAAAGTACTGTATGTATTAACATTAGGCCACGATCAGAATGTATAATTCTTGGTAAACAGTGTGAAGGTGTACCGATAGGTATTCAAGGTGTGTGTGAAGGACATTCTGAAAAAAACTGCATAAAGGATTATTTGTTTCAAAAGCAGCTGTAACTTGTAACCTGGTACACAAAAGTGACTATTAAAAGTGGCGATATTTTAGCTTGTTTTAAACTGGCTGATAATTATTTTGATTTTATTTCCTGTTCTCATTTAGACGTAAAGCCACGTTGTAGTCCTATCAGAACACCCAGTCGAGACGCATGATTCATGTCACGTGACTCGGGGCTTGCTTGATAACTTCGATTTTCGACATCATACAGAATTACTTCTTCCCTACGAGGCTGGGACACACAGCTCTTTTTTCTATTTGCCAAAACTTTCTTATTGTTAGCCTTCGTGCGAATCAATTCTTTTGAGGTCTTCCTTAGTCGATTTGTTAAACTGAAAATTGTTTTTTTATACCTATTGATCCTACTTGCTAAATTCCTATTTTTCCTATTTAATTTTGTCAAAGTCGCATCGACAGATGTCTGTGTCTCTCTATTAATTAAATGAACCTTGCTGGTATCTGCCGATGGTGTCTCGTCCACTAACCCGGGGAAAAAGGGACTGTCGAGATAATCGTCATATAATTTTAAAGCATTATTAGAATTATATTTATTTTTACCCAGCTTTCTAGTCTTTGTCTTCAGTCTGACCAGCCTACTTCGAATACTTGTGTCAGCAAACGTCGCGATGTCGTCATGTAAACTAGTAATTATAGACTGGTGCTCCGTATTGGTCGGAAATTTATTAATAATGCCTAGTACTAGCCTATTTGTAATTCTTGCGAAGGGAAGTTTAGTTATTGCACTGAGATCATATTGATCACCCAAACCAATGCTGGAAAGTAATTCATCGTTGGATGTCATGCCTGCTAAAATAACTGAATGGATTGACAACAAATTTTTAAAAGTACGTCTGTCTAAACCCTAAACAAATTAAAAAGATTTGTTTCCCTTTAACCCTAAAAGCCAATAGTCTCGTACAATAAATTATAGTAAATCGAGACTATTCTGCGTTTCGATTAATTTCCGATAGCAAATTTAAAATACGAAACAATTTGTTGATTTTTTAACTTGACAATCAGCGTTTTAGGTATCCCACGAAGATTTTAGGAACCTTTAAACAATTAAAAGATAAATACGACTTTTATTCTTATCCCGACTAAAGCAGTATTAACGGAGATGTGAAATCGTCGAAACTAAACGAGAACACTCTGTAAATAAATAGCGAATTGAAAAATATAAACGACAATAATTTTCAGAATTTTGAACGTGGTTTGCGATCAAATATTATCTAAAGACAAACGCGTGATGACAGTAATTTTAACTATCGTTTATATACCATCTTATGTTGTGACAATACTGCGTGCATAACCATATATAGTGACATTCGCTGCGGTGAATTACGCGCACGTGCAGCCCGGCGCTGTTTTAAGTGTTTCGTCATCATTCAGAAATTTGTCTTTGCAGAGTCGACAACTCGTCGGGTAAGACAACATTCGTTAGCCAATAAATTTGACTGCACGGGGCACTCTATTTATGACATATCAACTGAGGGAGAATAGGTTTATCTCTGGCATATGCAACGCCCACCCTCAAATTAAATGGGCTCTTCCATTTAAGGTCAACAACGAATGGCTACCTACTGGATAGTTTCCGTCAAATAACGAAAGTTATCGAATTAATTACGTGCAATTACGTGGTTGTTGTTGTTTATACGGCGCCATTTTGAAGAATTGAATAGCAAAAGCACAATCAAAATGGATAGGAATACGAAGTCAGACGAATAATCAACCCCTTTAGCCAACATATTGACGATGGAATTAATGATGATGCAACTATCGATGAGGATCTATTCAAACTTAAAGAAAATTTGGATCAAAAGGCGTTCTTTTCCAATAATTATGACAGTCAGTGAACAATGATTGGAGGTTTTCACTAAGTTTAGAGAAGGATTTGACCGACTGTTTCAAGTGCATGGACTTTATAATGGAAATCTTGTGCGATAAATCCTTTCAAGTCTAGGAGTGTGTGGACGGAAAGAAGATTCTGAAAGATATCTTAGACATGGTCGAGTATGGATAACCGATTAAAATATGCCGATAAGTACGCTGTCTATTTCGGTTTTGAATGTTACAAATTCTACCATAATAATTTTTAATTGTCAAAAGAATAAAAATCTATTACTGTGTTTTTTTTGTATATCGATCATCAGGTGTTGATATGAGTCTACTCCAGGGTGTCTTGAGGTTTCGTTGATACGTAACCTCAAGGAGCCTTAAGCAGTAGAACTATGGAGCGGCGTCCGACTGATTTTTTTGCGCATGGAGCTGAAAGGCACCAGTCGATAAGCATCGAGCTGAAAGGCGCCATTCGATAAATTCTGAATGCATGTCCTACCTCATTGTCAAATCCTTCTCTGAGCAACAATGACACTTACTGACAAAAAAACGTTGTTCAGTGAAACAGGTTTATCAAATATCACACACACTAACATTTCATAAAATTGCCATGTTGGGATAATTTTACCTCTTTTTGACGTCATATCCTCCGCATTAAAATTTGAGAATCCTTATTTTATCGAAACGAAATGTATTTTTGTACAATATTTCTATGGATTGCGTATGTACTGTTTTTACATCGGGATAGATTACAATGTTTATTGAAGGAATAATTAGGTCGCCATTCACACGTAGTTGAAATTACACAATGAACTTAATGATTATTTTCTGCATGATTAATTAGGGCCAAATCATGACCAGTGGTTGAAAGTATGATTCTTCTACAACGGCACCAAACACCTGACAAGGCACGACTGCCTTTCTTCATGTTTAACAAAAACTGTTGTCATTTGCCGTCACTGAACGTGCAATTTTTACATTCGTCAATTAACACGGTAACATGCATAGTGGTTACTTTTGATCTCTGGGTGCTTAATACCTGGCCTATGTATGACTATATTCATAAAGTCAGTACAAATGCTTAATTGTGATTACTATTCATGGAAACTGGTGAGAAATATACGTGTTGTCAGTAGTCGCTTAATCCCGTGAGTACTTAAATCGTACGTCAGTATTCCTGTAAATGGTCACTAATTAACATAAAGTGAGTATTTAGGGTAACTGGTTAGTATTCCTTACTTGTGTCAGAATGTAAAGATAACGTGACTAATTAAACAAACGTGAGTTAAGCCGGCCATATCACTAGTCGGGCGCGTGTGGGAGAAATTGAGAAAAGCGTGACTATTTAGAAAACGTCACTAATGAAGATCTCGTCACTATCTAGGTGAAGCCGCCAGTTATCTTTGATGTGCGTCAGTAACTGGACCCGACGCCAGTCGTTAACTATATACATTTCTAGTGAGTATTGCTTCTATACGTGATTAATTAGTATCAGTTAAATTGTAACTTGGAGGCGGCAACTGGAGTATTTGTCGTCGATTTCGACTACCGTCGTAGATGGCAGAACGTATATGTTCGTGATATAACACACCAAAGAAGACTTGCTGTGTTCTATTTTTGGGCTCAAATAATCCGACCAGATCAGAAAGCATGCAGTCGCACCTTACAGTAGTGATATAACCGTATATACGACTCATGGGATGCCATGATATAACTGTCATCAAAGTGAAGCGTGAATGCACCAATCGGAGACTTGCTGTGTTCTATTTTTAGGCTCAAATAACCAGACCATATCAGAAAATATGCACAGTTAGATAAATAATAATAATTGATTTAAGATTTTTTATATGTAACAAATAATAAGTTACGTGTTGCATTTTGCAATTCTAAATTAATTAAATCGTTTTTAAGCGCTTGAGGGGGAAATCCCGATAAGAACAGTCTCAAAAATTAAAGTCTGAGTATTTGTGAAATTTATGGACCAAAATATAAAAGCATGGCGTATTTACATTGTCTGAAAATTTCAGCTGCAAATATTGAGTAGTTTGGACGTGAACGGCAACACTGGTTATCCGGACACGTAACCCTTTTAAGGTTTCGGGTCATTTTTTTCATTGGGTGACCTGATAATCGAAATTTCACCTACATATTATTTTTATAGAAAAAAGTCTGGTTTTATCCAGATACTGTATAATACAAAGGTCTCCATTTCCAGATGCAGACTGTCCGGTTGAAGTTATTTAAAAGCGTATCACAAATATCGGGTTAGTTGATCGGCCTTAGATAATGGATTTTAAATGATTTTAACACAAAATTAAGCAGTTTTTCTCCCCAAAAGGTTATCGGGATTTGCCCTTTAACAATCACCAATCAATTGTCGTCAATAGTCACAACTCACTGCGCAGAATGGGTTCGATAATCAACACCAGATTAAAAAAAAAGGCAGGTTATGATAATTCAATTGACATTTATTTAATTGGTTGATCGGCGATTGTGACATGGAGATAGGGGCGCCTACTAAACTTCGTGGGTTTCCTCTGGGCACTCCGGTTTCCTCCTACTGCTAAAGACCCCTACGCGCAAGCGAATTATTGAAATGAAAACCATACGTTAGTCCCAAAATGACCTAGTGTCGATTGCGGGTTGTTCATTGTTGAACACGCAAATAAGTAATAAAAACATGAGGCGAGAGTTGAGTTAGAGAGTATTAGACAAAGCGTTTAATTTCATTTTGATAACGATTATTAACATATAAAGTACGAATAAAATCGGGAATATAAATCGGTAAAGCACCTTACCGTGGTCGTAATATTATTATCCATTCAAAATAGCAATGACAAATATATCATCAATCGCCCGAATCGGTAAATCAGGTTCCATGCCGCTGATCGTTTATTTTCGTTGAAGTACAGGTAGAGCTATACATTGTTATAGATCAGTTACTGCGTTGGGCCATTTCATGAATAAAATTAAAAAAGAAATACTATCAATTAAGGTTTAACAATGAGAATATGCACGTGACATCAAAAGAAATAGCCCCACGCTAAGCATGATTTTTCTGTTCGACACTTTATTCTATACTCCGTGATGTGCTTTCTAGACTAATTAATATTGTAACTATTGAAGAGGCCCAATTCTTAAGATGTGATTAGATGTTTACTCTGTGTGTTGATGCATAAAACAATCAAAATTAATATTTGTGTCTGAAATAATTATTGAAAACGGAACGGTTTCATTAATTATGATATTTATTGTCGATGGGATATATACGGTAAGCCGTTTTTATTTGAAAGTCTTACAAATATTCACCTTTTTTTCGTAGCCTACTTCATACGTAAATAATCGTAATCAAAATGAACCGATCGGATAAACTACTCACGGGAAAAGTTATTATTGTGTCTTTATATTTGTACAATGTCCCCTCCTACTCTATAAAACTAGCAACTACACATTTATAATATTTACAAGGTGCATATATATAATATTATCACCCAATAATACATTCTACAGTAGATATCGCTTGTGTGATAAATTTTATAATCTACTAACATAAACAAAATTAACAACCGTAATTCAACTCTCTATTACACATTTTGGTTGAAATAAATAATCCATGTGGCTTGTTAATTAGTTTATTACTTTATGACCCCAATCAATTATCAACACACTGCATTTGTTACGCTTCATAACATTCTGATCAACCAACCATCACAAAAAGATGTCAATATTTGCCCCCAGTTTGACTGTGTATAATATTGTATTTAAAAACGATAAGAAATATAGACGTTGTTATTGATAAACTATTTAAATGTTCACATCATATCCCAAGCATGTATATCGTCTAGTTCTATCGAAAAATAATTGACTTTATCCCATGATATAAAAAAAAATTGGCGATGGTTAATATTGCGTCAAAAATAATTGCGTCGGGGCCCCTTTTAGATAAATTGAATTCGCATAAAAACAACAAAGAGTGGCTACGTGCGATTATATTCTTTGATCTTTGATACACGGGACAATTATGTTATTCAAACGACTCTCTTCATCTAAATACAGTTATTCTTTTCTTCAATAAAATGAGTACCATCCATAATTGTTTAAAAGATGTCCCCCAATTCGAGAATATTAATAAATAATAATTCATTTATTCAGTATACTTAATACATGTATATAATAATCACGTATAGTAAAAATACTCACTAAAAATTTATATAGTTAACGATTTCACGCTCTACTGGCGTCGGGTGCAGTTACTGACGCACATCAAAGATATCTGGCGGCTTCACTCAGATAGTGATAATTTTAATGGAAAATTTCTTAAAACGCAAAAACATATAGCCGACCAGGGGAAAAAAGCACTATTTGCAATTTTAAAAATACGTAATGACAATTATTTTAATTTTGAAACCAAACTATCTATTTTTGACACATATGTAAGCAGTATTCTCTCATATGGTGCTGAAATTTGGGGAAACCACAAGGCTAATGACATTGAAAAAGTCCATTCAAACTTTTGTAAAAAATTATTAGGCGTTCGGGAATCAACAAGCAATTGTATGATTTATTTTGAATTAGGCAGATATCCTTTGTACATTTTTAGGAAAATCAGAATATTCAAATACTGGTTAAAATTATTTACTACTGAAAATAAATTATTAAAAAACTGTTTAAATGATATGATGATTAATAACGACCCATGGGTTGAAAGTATTAAAACCGAATTATATGATATAGGCCTTGGCTATATATGGGAAAGTTTCAGTTTTAACAAAACATCATTTTTTATTGTTAAAAGTAGAATTTTTGATATATATAAACAAAAGTGCTTTGAAAACATTTGTTCATCACCAAAAGGATTCATTTACCAGCACATTGTCTCTAATTTCACACTACAATTTTATCTGACGAAATCTTTAAACAGTATTCATATTAAATCAATTACCAGGATACGTTTATCAGCGCACATATTATGCATAGAGAGTGGTCGATTTCGAAATATTGAGCGCAATGAAAGATTATGTTTAATTTGTAATAACGGAGATATTGAAGACGAATTTCACCATATACTGATATGTTCTTGTTTTAATGATATTCGTAAAAAATATATTAAACCATACTATTTTATTAACCCAAGTGTCTATAAATTAATACAATTATTGGCTGTAAATAATATAAAGGAACTTCGTAACCTTGGACTGTTTTTATATTTGTCCAACAAGTCCAGAAATGCAATTGTAGATACCCAATCCTAATATTATTTGTAATCTACTCTTTGCCATTGTATATATTGTAAATAACTCTGATGAAATGTATTTTTTGTATATCATTATTTATTGTATAATTTTTTGTTATGTCTGATGAGTCGTATGACTCAAGGAATAAAGAACTTTGAACTTTGACGAGATCTCCATTAGTGAATTTTTCTTAAATAGTCACGCTTTTCTCAATTTCTCCCACACGCGCCCGACTAGTGATATGGTCGGCTTAACTCACGTTTGTTTAATTAGTCACGTTATCTTTACATTCTGACTGGTTCTAATTGCGTTTAGTAGTACTAAGATCATATTAGTACCAGTTTCAAATTTACAGGGTCTTCTTGGAGTGATAAAATCATCAAAAATTGTTTTCCTTTCGGTCATTTAGCTATTCGTGTTCCGAAACGATTGCCATCGCATGTCAACCATAACTAAAATTGGTTCATCAAATTTCCAACGGCTCTGCCACAACCTTTTATAATAAGGGCGCTATTTTAGAAAATGGACATTCTTATGAGAAAAAAAAACTTATAACGGTAGACTCGGGAGACTATTTACAACCAAATCTTGTATTTCTGAATTATTGACCTAATTCCAAGCCCAGTCGCACCTGAACGACTGCATGATTTTGAAAAGTTATTAAGAGCCAGTCCACGAGAAAATCATGCAGAAGGTGATAGGTGGGGGTCGGCCGATTGAGTTCATATTAACAGGGTTTGGTCGACCCATCGAGCCTACCCCTTAGCCAAACACGCTGATTTTAGAAATCAACCGTTTCTGAGTTACAGCCTGATTACGATTTTCGGATGATTTTCGCCATTTTCAGGTGAAATATTGACCATTTTTGTTGCATTGCTACAGCCGTTAATTGACCATTGGCGAACTTGGTTTTATTTGGTGATTATAGTCTGGGTATCACCCTACCATATTATAATGGTCACCCAGTTCAACCTCTCTTCCGTAGGTGTCATGAATTGTACCCTTTTTCAAATTGCGATAACTCTACTGGAGCAAGGTTTGGGATAAAAATGAAAATCATTTTATTTGCAGCTTGACCAGTTCTAACAACATAAAAAATATAATCTTTGTCAGGTAACTTGCAACAGCATGAAAATTCGTGTCGAATGTTACCAAAAACTTAGCCCCCCCCCCACTTGTCGCATCGTTTTGCAACTTCTTAACCCCTCTAACTCATTTGGTTTTCAATATTTTTGAATGCGATATGGTTTCCACGATAGAGCAACGTGCAAACTGCAAATTGTATACCGGATGACTTTGCGATTGAAGGTCACATATGGAATATTCATAGAAATAAGTGTGGGGTGGGGGGCATAGTTTTCGACTTTAATCTGCTCTAACTCATCTATATTTTAAAGTTTTGGATTGAAATTTTCCATTTTGCATGTAACACCGTGGTAAAAGTTGAGTTCTAATTTCGTTTAAATTGGACTAAAACAAAATAGACGCCATTTGTACGCGAATAGTGTAAAAATATGGTACATCAAGGTTGTGGACCCTGTCGAGGTCACAATTTTAATCCGATTTTAATGAAACTTGAAATTCATGTATACAAACCAAAGATCTCCGGATTCCTTTCGATATTTGCACTTATCAAATTGTAACTTTATGATTTATAACCTTTGATTGTATGAAAAATCAAGCGTAGGACGTTAAACCCCATTTCATTCATTCATTTGTATGAAAAATCACTTTCTCTTTTGCTTGCTTTCTATCCATCTCTCGAAAATGTAGCCGCCGGCCTATATTTCAGATATTTGTTACTAGTGTGTAATGTTTCAAAAAGCGTAATTTACTGAAATATATTTCCGGTTGTTTGAAATACCACGATGAAGAGTGATTTAAACTAAATAACTGAAAAAAATCCGGTGGTGGGGGGGGGGGGGCTAAGTTTCTGCACCTATTCCGGTTGCTGAGCTATGTAACTTCCGGGTTCCTGCAAAAGCTAGAAGGGTGTATAGTAGAGGTGTTCTTTTCGGAACCTTTTTGTATGGACTGAGAGAAAATGGAATACTGAAAGGTGCCAAAAAAAGAGATATAAGGCGCCACCAAACAAAAATACCTGATCCAACTGTGAGTAATGTAAACCAAGTTTCGAATACTTCTTTTCTTAGTTTGTCAACACCACGGAATGCTCTGCCTGTGAATTTCCCATGTAAACAATGTCTCCACCTCAGTCCTAAGTGATAACGGTGAGATGGACAAATCACTTTTCTATCTAAGAGAGGTGATCCAAGTCCGCTTATCAGAGCAATCAATTTACATTATGTTTTAACATCATATTTTGTAGCGACAGAAACGGACGCAAGATGGGCGGCGATGTCTTTCCTACATTCTTTTAACCTAATAAACTCAGTATCGTGTGGATAATCTGGATAATTACCGCATTTTAGACCGAGAATTTACAAAAATCCACATTTAATGGGCGCCGCCCTTTTTGATTTAGTAATGTACATGTACATCAAATATTCTTTATCAAAATTTGTTAATGAAATAATCCTCCTTATAGTAACTGGACTTTCAAATTGAATAAATCTTTAACATGGCTCACTTTGACAAAAACACAGAAACAGGGGCCATAATTCAGGAAATTATGATCCGATATGCGCAAATATCAAAAGGAGCCAAGATATTTGAGTTATCAACATTTATGTCAAGTTTTATCAAAATTGGATTAAAATTGTGACCTCTAAAGTGTCCATAGCTTTGATATACTATACTTTTACATTATTCGCGTACAGACGGTGGCCGTTTTGTTCGGAAATTTTGGTCTGATGTTCATGAAATTCAACCTGAAGCTTCAATACAGTATCACGGTGATATAATCAAACGTGTTTTTTTTAAATCGAGTTATAATTGTGACCTCCAATGAAACCCCAAGCTAAAGAATGCGATTTTTTTGACAATCAGGGGCCATAATTCCGGAAGTTACGTTCCGATGGGCGCTAATATCGAAGGAAACCACGATCTTTTGGTTATAACCATACATGTCAAGTTTCATCAAAATCGGTTCAAAATTGTGACCTCTATAGGGTCCACAAGCTAAAAACATGATTTTTCGGACAATCAGGGCCATAATCCATGAAGTTTCGATTCGATACATGCCAATATCAAAAGCAGCTGAGATCTTTTGGGAATAAACCTATATTTCAATTGTTGTCAAAATCGGATAAGAATTGTGACCTATAGAGAGAGTCCACAAACAATTGTGAATGAATGGACGGACGGACGGACAGGGGCGACGGCATAATGTGGGCATATCAAAACCAATTACAATTACAATGTCACAAAAATCATTATTATTTGAACAATTTTAATCCAAAACTTTAAAATATAGATGAGTTAGAGCAGATAAAAGTCGAAAATTATGCCCCCCCCCCCACACACACACTTATTTCCATGAATAATCCATATGTGACCTTCAATTGCAAAGTCATCCGGTATACAATTTGCAGTTTGCACGTTGTTCTATCGTGGAAACCATATCGTATTCGAAAATGTTGAAAACCAAATGAGTTAGGGGGGTTACGAAGTTAAGATTTTATTTTTTATGTGGTTAGAACGGGTCAAGCTGCAAATAAATTGATTTTCATTTTTATCCTAAACCCTGCTCCAGTAGAGTTATCGCAATTTGAAAAAAGGGTAAAATTGAGGTACCCCCAGATACGTATTTTGTGTAGTCTCTAGACACCTACAGAAAGTTAGAGTCCCGTCACCTGTTAACGCCAGTGGGCGGTAGCGGGCACTGGGCAGCAACTTGTGCCTCGCCGACCACCTCTGGGCAACTACTGGCCGTAGCCGACCGAACGAGTAGATGCACTCCGGGTCCCTGGCCGGTCGGCCTTTGACAATTTCTTCTCTGCCTTTGGCCGACGGCAGATTTCCCTTGCCTGTTGACGACCTCTCCGTCGCGGGTCGCCCACTGAACCTTTGCCTAGTCTGTTGTTGGCCGACGGCAGATTGCTCTCTCGACCGCGGGTCGCTCACTGACACTTTGCCCAGCCTGTCTTTGGCCGACGACACATTTCCCCTGTCTGAAGTTCTCTCGACCACGGGTCGCT
The DNA here is from genome assembly GCA_917208275.1 of Patella pellucida. Classification (NCBI taxonomy): domain Eukaryota; kingdom Metazoa; phylum Mollusca; class Gastropoda; family Patellidae; genus Patella; species Patella pellucida. The sequence goes on from CAKJPN010000050.1 coordinate 13,067, forward strand.
CACTGACACTTTGCCCAGCCTGCCTTTGGCCGACGGCAGGTTTCCCCCGACTGTTGACGACGGCTCATGGTAGATTCGCGGGGTCGGCCACTGACCGTAGACGACACTGGCCTCTCTCTCTCTCCCAGATTTCTCCCGTGGCCGCCACTGGCCGACGGCAGATTTCCCTTGTCTGTCGACGAACGGCAACTGGCCGCAGATTCTCCTGGCCTTAGTTTGGCACCCAGAACTGAAGCCCGTTCACGACGCTGTTTGCTCTCGCCCGAGTGCACTCCTCTCTCTCTCTCTCCCTCTCTTGTCATCTCCCCCGCCCTGCTGTCCACGTAGAGCTCTACCCGTCTTTTGCGGGTAAATCTCTCGCGGCTTTGCAAGGGACGGGCGAAATCGAGAGCTCAGTCCGTCTACCGCGGACAAATCTCCTAGTCGAGGGACAAGTCTCAACGCCTCGCAACCACAACAGGCCGCTCGACCGAGTACGACACCCCGACTCGCACAAACCCAAGTCGTCTGCAAGCAGATTTACCTGCCTTCGAAAGACACCTGCCGAAATACACAGGTCGGACACACATCACCCCGTTCGCCCGAGGAGGGCGAAGCGGGGCCTAATCGTTCTGTTGCCGGTTTCAGAGAGGCAGGCGCGGACGTCTTGGGACGGGATTCCGGCTTAGAAGCGTTCAGCCGTTAGCCCCAGGACAAAGGCAAAGCCCCAATGGCAATAAACCATCAAGCACCAACGCTTTCAATCCCGGACCAACGTTCCTCTCGTACTAGTCAGCCTACCCGCTCGTAGCCGCTCGTTTGTAAAGTAGGGTAAAACTTACCTGTCTCACGACGGTCTAAACCCAGCTCACGTTCCCTGTTGATGGATTAACAATCCAACGCTTGGCGAATTCTGCTTCGCAATGATAGGAAGAGCCGACATCGAAGGATCAAAGAGCAACGTCGCTAAGAACGCTTGGCTGCCACAAGCCAGTTATCCCTGTGGTAATTTTTCTGACACCTCTTGCGGGAAGCAGTAAAGAATAGAGCTCTCCCATCGTCGCCCGGGGGGCGACACAAAAGGATCGATAGGCCTTGCTTTCACACGGATCCCTCCTACTGAAAAGCATCCCCAAGCCAGCATTTGCCCTTTCTCTCTACCAAGGGTTTCTCCCCCTTCTGAAGCTGGCCTTATAGTTCTTAATGGTCTAAGTTGGAATATTGCATTAGCGTTTTTGGACGATACGATGGTCATGGGCAAAAATGTAGATGACCATTTATGTAATTTAAGGTTGGTATTAGACCGTTTTCGAGAATATGGCATGAAATTGAAACCTAAAAAATGCGAATTGTTTCAAGAAGAAGTCGAATTTCTGGGCCGAATGGTCAGTCACAATGGTTTAAAAGCGGGTAACAATTTAACCAAAACCGTCGAAAAATGGATGGTTCCTACTTGTACTAAAGAGGTCGAATCCTTTCTTGGATTCGCGAATTATCATAGAACTTTTATTAAAGGGTTTGCTAGAATAGCCATTCCGTTATACGGTATTACCGGTAAAAAGTCCTTTGTATAGGGTGATAAACAACAAACTGCATTCGATCAACTTAAGCATTTACTCGTAACGACCCCAGTGTTAGCGTTGCCTACGGAAAATGATACCTTCGTTCTTGACTGTGATGCCAGCATGAATGCGGTCGCCGCCGAATTGTCACAAATACAAGATGGCCGAGAGCGAGTTATCGCTTATAGTAGTTTTTCCCTTTCGCCTGAGCAGCGGCGCTACTGTACAACTAGACAAGAACTGTTAGCAATTGTGAGATTTACAAGGCAATTTCGACATTATTTACTTGGCAAACCTTTTATTGTAAGAACAGACCATGCCAGTTTAACATGGCTGTTACGATTTAAACACCCGACAGGTCAACTCGCGCGCTGGTTAGAGGAATTAGGTCAATATTATATGACGGTCGTACACCGAAAAGCAAGTCTACATATTAATGCGGATATACTAAGTCGCATGAAACTCGTAGATAGGCCATGCGATGATTTTAATATAGACATTCAGTTAGCCGATTTGCCGTGCGGCGGCTGCCTTTATTGCCAGAGAGCTCATAGAAATTGGATCGAGTTTGCTACAAATGTGGATGGCGTAATACCGTTGCCTTATAAATTCGGTATCAAACGCAATTTGCTATTAGATAAAAATTCAACAGAGCAACCCGTTAGCATAACAGTCACTGGGTATCCGAAAGACCCCCGAGTAAACGTTGTAACTATTGAGGGAATTGATGACGACACGGATGGCGAAGGGATTTCTTTAAGTGATTATTCCGCTGAAACGACGAAAACCGCTCAAAATAATGACAAGGATTTAGAGATCATTTTTACTTGGTTAAATTCCGGAATCGAACCCGAAGAAAACGATTTAATGTTGGCAAGTCCTGCAGTAAAACATTACTGGATTAACCGCAATCTATTTATTTTAGATAGTAACGGTGTTCTTCGCATTAAGCGACCTAGTAATTTGTCAAATACCCAACTGGTTGTCCCGGAAGAGTTAAAAATTGAAATTTGTCAATTATGTCATGAGTAGATGGCCATCAGATT
>CAKJPN010000051.1:0-14250 GCA_917208275.1 Patella pellucida
TATAAAATGTACGAACATATACCATCATTAATCTTGCTACTCGGCATTATACAAAGATAAATATAAAAAATATACAAAGATAAATATAAAAAATATACACCATTTCCTGTCATTGTTAATAATATGTCGCGTGGGCAGGCGTTCGGGTAGTCTCTATCATCCAAACAAATATTCTACGGATATTAGTCTGGATGGGTCCTCGAAATTTGACGGAAAGTCGGTCATTGTCTGGATTACTCAGTCTTTTAAGTTATCACGTACTGAATCTATCAAAACAGCTCGCTTGGCAACAATGACAACCTTTAAACTTTTGTTTGTAGAGGTTTTAATTGAAATGGTAATTTTCTCTCGTCATGAATAGACGTATGGCTTCTCACAATCTTCTGAATTCTTCATCGCAATTTATGCTTTTTAAAACATCTCTATTTTATTTCTAATAATAGATGGGATATATTTCAGCCTCGCTTTATAGAATCTAGCAAATTTGGCCCGGCTTCATAAGATCTAGCAATTAGCCAATGGAATCTAGCAAAATCGGTCCGGCTTCATAAGATCTATCACTTACCGAGACTTTAGCCAATAGGTTCCATTGCCCATGCGTTTGGTTTTTTATGGGGTAGATTATCCAGTCAATTTTCGTCAAAAATTGAGAACCGACCCAGACCCTCCGTACGTTGAAGACTAGGGGGTTCTGGGGGACCGAGACTAGCGTTCGGGAATGTTTATGGAGGGCGCATGGAATTATTTACGGAAAACAGGCAAAAAAGGCAAAAATAATTTAGAAGAATTCAGAAATTCGATTTCTGTGTGGAAACGAGCAAGATGGGGCTCGCCAAGATTCTTCGTTGATAAATTCAGATTTTAGGGATGAAATATACCTTGAACACTAGAATAAATTGCATCTTTAACTTTTAACTGAACACAAATGGGTATTTTAATCTTGGTAAAAAAAATATAATAATAACATATTTCTTCTATTTCAATCTTATAAAAACGATAATATAATGACTGGAATCTAAAATGAACACGATGAGAAATTATAACATTATTTACATCAATTATATAGACAGGTTCATTAAACCTTATTATATCGAGGCCTTGGTTTATAGGGGATCACGGTGGCTAAGTGAATAAGGCGCTAGTTCGCTAGCCTGGAGGTCGGGTGTTCGATCCCTGCATTGGCCGAGAAAGTTCGTCTCGATTTTCCGGCGTGATTTTCCCTTGTCAGTGATGCAGAAAGGGGGCCTGACAAGGACAGCTGCCTAGTCGTTCGGGTGGGACGAAAAACCGAGGCCCCGTGTACACATTGAAGTGCACGTAAAAGACCCCTTGGCATTTGGAATTCGATATAAGAGTAGGCCGTAGTGCATAACAGTAGGACGTTAAACCCCATTTCATTCATTCATTATACCTTAAAAACAAACAACAACAACAATATACCCAGTCTCTCGTCCAACAACACAGATACTGGACAGAGTAATTTGCATATCCTTAATTCTGAATGTGAGAATCGTATACACATTTAGAAAAAAGTCAAAATTCATTAACTCTTATCAACACAGATTGTATTGTTTGGGAAATAATCCAACTTTTCTTCTTCTCGCCATCCTTTTTAAAACAAATAAAACAAATAAAACAATGTTTTCTTCATTGAAGTAATTAATATTGATGTTCCAGACTCGTTTGGGAAATAACCCAATTTTTCGGATGTTCACCCATGTTGTCCTGTCAATACGAAAAAAAATGAACAGCCTTTTTGAAACAAATAAAACAATGTTTTCTTCATTGTGTTATATGTGTTCTTGACTCGATTCGCTACAAGGATGTTTCACGAGGCATATTATTCTCCATTTTTTGTAGATTACCAGATACGACTTTTTATTTGGATATTATGTATTTTTGTCTTAGTTGCTACAATAATAATAATAAAAATAATAATAATATGTCCATTTATATAGCGCCAAATCCACAAAGCGTGCTCATAGCGCGACAGAATTACTATCCCGGTTTCTAGGATACAGGTAAGCCTGATTACCTCCCTTTACAACTCTGTGAAAGAGCATGGAATGAGAACACAGAATGACACAGAATCCGTAGTATTTCTATAACCAACCTGTTCCTATACTATCTAATTGCTATCTGCCATATCACTCGCATTGAAAGCGGATGGTTAAATTCACTGACGCATTGTACTCACAAATTCGATTTTAGAGGGACCTTTAAGTCGGTATCCAGACCACTCGGACCAAAAACCACTCGGACCAAGACCACTCGGACCATAAAAAAGACCACTCCGACCAATAGATAGATCACTAGGACTAAGTGAAAAGAACACTCGGACCAATCTGAAAAGTTAGTTGTGAACAGTTTATTCTGATATATGCGGTGCTCGGCAATACTCACTGCATTTAAGCCTGGCGCACAATATACGACAACTTTGGCGACGAGTTTGGCGACAAATATCGCCGCAATATAAGTGGAGGAGTGAGCACACTATACACACGACGACTTTAGATAAAACACTGCTGTTTTGAACAGTAAATCCAGAGGTCGGCAATACTCTATTTAAATATGCAACTGTTCAGATGGGAATAGTAACTGTATTTAAATATAAAACAGTTGTTTTGAACAGTTCATTCCGTCGAATAGAGGTCGGATATACTGCATTTGGAGATGCACACAGTTCTTTTGGAACAGTTTAGATGGGAACCCCGTTACCAGGGTTACCGTTTAATTTAAATTCTTTGGCTGTGATAACCGGCGAAGACGACCCGTCCACACTGACGTTTCTATTTTTATCAGAGTTCAACCTTTCACGCATCTTCTGTTTTCTCTTTTCGCGTTGGACTCTTTTATCGTGTCTCTTTTCGCGCACCAGAGCACACTCGGTATGGTTGTAGTATAAAATAAAGTTACTAACTAGGACGGGAATGATGAATCCGATGAGCAGTAGACCCGACACAGCCGTTATGGATCCCACGAAGTACCCCATGTTGGTTACCGGGTACATATCGCCGTACCCCACCGTTGTCATGGTAATAAGTGCCCACCAGAATGCCCGGGGAATGCTCGGAAAATTATCCCGTTCTTCTGCGTAGTATATCAAAGAGGCGTAAACCAGCATACCGATTATCAAGAACATGAGCATGAGCAACAGCTCGTTGAGGCTAGATTTGAGGGTATAGCCCAGAGTCCATAACCCCGGGAAGTAACGCATAAGGCGGAAGATACGGAGTACGCGAGCTATTCTTAACAACGACACGAAGATGACCACTCCTTTAAAAGCTTCTGAATTTGAATTCGATGATCCGTCCAGAAGATAAGAATAAGCCACGACGTCCGGCACAAGAGCCAGTAGGTCAATCACGTTAATAGGTCGTCGAAAGAACCGCAGTCTGCTCGGATGGAAAATAAATCGGGCGATGATTTCGAAAAGGAAGAAGAAGAAACACAGTAAATCTATTATATACAGTCCCGGATGGATATTATCCTCGGACCAGGGAAGGTGTAGTTTAGGAGTGGCTAGACTGCTGCTGTTTGGGGAATGCATGGAAGCGTTGACAGGAACCTGGAAGTACTCGTGTGTTTCACAGACGAAGGACAATATGGATAAACACACCATTAGTATCGACACAGCTCCGTATATCTGAAAAAAATAAGGAAACTCGTCACTGATCTTGAATAGGGAACTACTTTCTTTGTATTTAAACTACCGTGGTTACTATAGTAACGAGGGAAGATGAGGTAGCCTTGTGGGTTTCCTTCGAGTCCCCAGATTTTTTCCCCAATTGCGAAAGATGTAAAGTCTTACTGAACTAATCTACTATATATTAGGCACGAAATAATCTAGTTTGTTTACATGGACCCTCTCTCTCCCCCTATCTATATATCGCTATCTCTCTGTAACAATGAATGAAATGGGGTTTAACGTCCTACTGTTATGCACTTAACCTGAGCTAATTGAAGACAGGCATACGCCACACAGTGTGCTATGAGGGAAATATTGCCCGGGCAGCGGCGCTACGGCCTATTCTTATATCGAATTCCACCTGCCAAGTGATCTTTTACGTGCACTTCAGTGTGTACACGGGACCTCGGTTTTTGTCCCATCCGAACGACTAGGCAGTTGAGTTGTCCTTGTCAGGCACTCCTTCTGCATCACTGACAAGGGAAAATCACGTCTGAAAATCGAGATGAACATTCTCGGCCAATGCAGGGATCGAACACCCGACCTCCAGGCTAGCGAACCAGAGCCTTATCCACTTAGCCACCTCTGTAACATGCCAACGACATCCCAACCTCACAAACCCTAGAGACAATATGTCTAGCATTCCGTATACATAGTTACGGCCATAGTAACGATCAGACGCAAGCATAACTTTGAATAAGATACAATATATCCGCCCTTTCTCACAGCAAATAATAAATCGATTAATGAAACAACAAAATACAATAAGAAAGTTTGAAGGTGCTTACCTTTGCCCCAATAGACCAATTGGGGTTGTTTAAAACCTGCCAGAAGTAATTCCGAAATTTAGGCCACTTGCCAGATTCTACGGGATCGTAATTATATGTTCCCATGGAAACTTTACGATCTTCCTCCAGTTTTTTCAGCGATTCCATAGTTTGTGCCCAGGAGTTGTAGCTCAACCAGCAGCAATCCTCGATATCTCCTTCCTCCACTCCCCAGTATTCCAGCTCCGTCTTCACAGAAGCTCCACAAATGGATGCTGGAAGATGCAACTCACCTGTCCGTAGATACTGTAGGATAGCTTTGAATACTTCCGGGTCATGATCAAAGAAGTATTCCTTGCTCTCCTCCCTGTAGTGTCTTTTAAGAAACTGGTCGTCTGCGAGTCGGGCATGGGGACATCGCTTTAGAGTATCTGTATACGTTTCAAATCGAGTTCCACCAACGTTTAGGACTCGGGTATCATTGGAGATGGTGTGATTGATGACGATCTTCCCGTTGTAATAAAGGTTGGCGCCAGGCATCAAGGCATGAAGTATGCCCGAACCCTCTTGGCTTCTCTTTAAATTGCTGAATGACATATTTCTGCTGGATTAACTTGAACCTTGAATAAACCAAAAATTGTGTAAATTATAGCACATTACCCTAACCCTAACCCAACCCTAACCCTACATCCAATATCTTTTACTACATTCCTTTCTGAATTTGAACAATATGCAAGTGTCGTACTGTTGAATTCGAACAGATCCTTATTGTGTGGGGATTTTAACATACATGTTAATAAAGCATCTCATGTTGATACAGTGAAATTCAATGAGCTATTAGATTCATTTTCTCTAAACCAAGTTGTGTGCGACCCAACCCATATTTCTGGTAACACACTTGACTTAATATTGATCCGTGAAAATAGTGATTACTCGCTTACTGATTTGGCAACAGACCACTATTTTTCTGATCATGTGTTTCTATCTGCAATCATTTCAACATGTCGACCAACCCTGGTTCGCAAGAAAATACAATATCGGAACATTAAATCGATAAATCAAGTACAGTTTCGATCTGATTTATCAACCATTACTGATCATTTAATATCAATCAACGACATCAATACTCTTGTACCAGAATATAACAATCTGCTTTCTGATTTACTAAACCAGCATGCACCATTAAAGACAAAGATTGTGACAGTTCATTGATCTGTTCCTTGGTTTGATCATGAAGCCTTGCGTCTTAAAACGTCAACACGGAACGCAGAACGTCGTTGGGTCAAACATAAAACGTCAGAGAACTTAGAAACTTTTCGGACTATCCGTAATACATACTCTCACCATTTGTTTCGCGCTAAGACTTTCTTTATTCGGAACATAATCGATGACTGTGGAAACAATTCCAAACGCATGTTTGAAACAGTTTCACGTCTTCTCGGCACTACAAAAACGAATCCACTTCCAGAAGGTGTATCCGATTCACAGCTCGCTAATGACTTTGCGTGTTACTTTCAAGATAAAGTAGAAACCATCTGTCGTAACTTAGAAGGACACCCAAAGTATGAGCCACCCGTATTAGATATACCAGTCTTTGACTCATACTCAAATGTTGACACCAGCACAGTGATCAAGCTCATCCGCAATGCAAAACCAACTACGTGTATTTTAGATCCCATCCCATCCATGTTGGTGAAGGAACATTGTGATATCCTCGCCCCAGCTATCCAAAATGTGATAAATGTTTCATTATCGACTGGTGTATTTCACAGTGATTGGAAACAAGCTATTATTAATCCTTTGTTGAAAAAACAAAATCTTGACCTTATAAAAAAGAATTATCGTCCAGTGAGCAACCTGTCATTCTTGTCTAAATTAGTCGAGAAAGCATCCATGATTAGTTTTACCCAACACATGAATCAGCATCAACTACTCCCGCCTTATCAGAGTGCATATCGTGCTAATTACAGCACCGAGACTTTGACGTTGAAGATTTATAATGATCTTCTGCACAACATGGAACAACAGTTTTTATCCCCTTTCGTTGCGATTGACTTAAGTGCAGCGTTTGACACCGTCAATCACCAACTACTTCTTGATGTCTTGGAAAAGTGCTTCGGCATGCGCGAAACGGCAGCAAAATGGACACACTCTTATCTGAGTGATCGGAACTTTAAAGTCAAGATTGAAGACACGTATTCGGATCCAGTGAATATCAGTTATTCCGTACCTCAGGGTAGCATAAATGGTCCTATCTTTTTTACGTGCTATTCCAGCACTTTACAGTACTTTGTAGGTAAAGATCAAACTCTAGTTGGTTACGCTGACGATCACAATATCTACAGTTGTTTTAAAGCTGGTGATCACGCGTCCGAAGGGCAATCCATTTTGGATTTGTCAGCAACAATGGACGATATAAAACAGTGGATGCTGATGAATAGACTAAAGATGAATGACGACAAGTCAGAGTTCATTGTGTTTGGCAGTTCACGGACTCTTTCCAAATGTATTACACCAATGATAAAGATCGGAGATGTATTAGTACCGAGATCAACATCAGTTAGAGTTCTTGGAGTTATCATGGATCAGAATCTAACCCTAAACAACACTAGCCCCTCTTCAACGAGTGCAAAACCTTACGGCCAAAATGATTCTCGGACAATCCAAATTCTCCAGTTCGTCTGACGCCCTAAAACAACTTCATTTTCTCCCAATACATGTCCGTGCTGAATATAAAACCTTACTCATGGTATATAAATGTTTGAACAATAATGCTCCAGATTACCTTTGCGATCTTTTAATTAATAACCCGAATCGATATTCCACACGATCGTCGATCGCCCAGGATTTACATGTTCCAAAAACAAAATATAAAACCTTTGCTGACAGATCCTTTAGTGTAGCAGGGCCCAAGCTATGGAATAGACTACCGCGAAACCTAAAAGAGTGTTCTTCTTTGGAAAGTTTTAAGAAGACTTTAAAAACACATCTATATCAAAGAACTTTCTGCAAATAACTTTTATTATGTATTTATTAATTTAATTTGTGTGTTGTGTTGGTGTGTGTGTATATCTGTTGTTCATGTAAAGCGCCATTGAATACATTGAAGATGTAATAATGAGCGCTATATCAAATTCAATAAACATAAACATAAACATACAACAGGACCGGGACTGTACAGCACAGTGGACGCTTACGGCTGGCCCCCGGATTCATTCACCTGATTTGATAAATGTTTAGTGTTTGCAATGTCTATTTTCTGTCTTGTCCGCAGGTTTATCTTGTAGATTTTTTTTGTTTGTTTTGCGCGTAGTGCAGTCCTCCTGCATTTACTATTAGGATAGGATCAACGTATTTTGTGCAGTTCATTTGCTGATTACACTATTTTGCTGGAAAACACTATTTTGCCTATAACGTTTTTTTAGGACTTATGGTTTGGATTGTTCGTACTTGGTTTTTTATTTTATATTACTTAGGGGTGATATAAATGTCCTACTGGGCTAATAACACACGGCCATACGTCATATAGTGTGCTGTAAGAGGGGGGTAAGATTAACGTCCTACTAGACTTATAACACACGGCCATACGTCATACAGTGTGCTATAAGGGGAGGATACGATAAACGTCCCACTAGACTTATAACACACGGCCATACGTCATACAGTGTGCTGTAAGGGGAGGATACGATAAACGTCCCACTAGACTTATAACACACGGTCATACGTCATACAGTGTGCTGTAAGGGGGGGATACGATAAACGTCATACTAGACTTATAACACACGGTCATACGTCATACAGTGTGCTGTAAGGGGGGGGGGATACGATTAACGTCCCACTGGGCCAATAACATACGGCCATACGTCATACAGTGTGCTGTAAGGGGGGGATAAAATAAACGTCCTACTGGGATAATAACACACGACCATACGTCATAAAGTGTGCTGTAAGGGGGGGGGTAAGATTAACGTCCCACTTGGGCTTATAACATACAGCCATACGTCATACAGTGTGCTGTAAGGGGAACATTTTCTCCGGACGGCGACATTACCGCCTACCTTCATTTCCATCCCCATCTGTCAGGTTATCTTGAGAGAGTTTGGTAAAACCACGGCGAAAGTTTTGGGCACGTTCAAAACTTTGGCCGGCTGGCACCGGACACAAGTAAGCGGCAAGAGGACGGTTTTGAACGGTATGGGGACGGTATGAAAACGGTCACACTGTATGAACACGTTCACAACACGCTCATAAACCGTTAAAGAACGGTGATGAGCGGGCAAAAAAAATCCACCGTCTGCAGCGGGTTGTAAGCGGGTTGTGGAGGTGTCATGAACGTGTTGATACCATGCCACCGTTCACAGTACGCTCCAAGCGGTGAGGAGACGCTAGTTGACTGGTAGGTTGCTGCTACAAACGCAATGCACACGTCCGAGACCCGGTATGTGCCTGGTATGGAAACGGCCCAAATTTTCATCAAAAGTCAATCTCTGCGGTGAAGACGGTAGAAGCAGGTCCAACACCCGGTATGCGCCCGGTTAAAACGGTCAGAAGATGGCAACGAAAAGGTGGAAAGATTTTTTTTTTTTGCGGCCGGGGACAAGTTCGCTCAAAACCCAAAAGCTCGGCAGGTGGACGATAGACCTACACGGCAGAGTGTGAGAGCGCCATTAATATCAATTGTCTATTCAGAAGATGTGTTGTAGCGAGGGTATCATCAATAAATATTCAATATATTTACCAAATAAATCTGTAATATTCGACGCAATCTGCATTAATAATCTTCTTTGATGTCTGAAAATACAAATAAAACAAAAATTAAAAACAACGTCTGACATACAAACACATAGTCCACCACTTATTAAAGCACAATCATTCGGCAACACTATATACCGGAAAAATCAGTTTAAAAAAAAGGGGAAAATACATGAAAACAACCGGAAAACACCATTAAACTGAATACCGGAAAACACCGGAAAAAAGCTAAATACCGGAAACACACTAAATACCGGAAATATCCTAAATAGGTAGCCCGGCGGTATTTTCCGGTATTAAGTATAGCCCGAATCATTTGACTTCCGGTAATATAACATGCACTGGTCGAGAAGTAGTAAAGTCTCTAGGATTGGAAGAGTGGTTGGGTGGTCGTATGGTTTTACGTATGGATAATGAAATGAAATGGGGTTTAAGGTGCTACTGTTCTGCTCCGACTGGGCTAATGAAGACGGACATACGCCATACAGTGTGCTATGAGGGGAATTTTGCCCTGGCAGCGGCACTATTGCCTACTCTTATATCGAATTCCAAATGCCAATGAATATTTTACGTGTACACCAATGTATACACCCACTCTCTGGTTTCCGTCCCATCCGAACGACTAGACAGCTGTCCTTGTGGTTAAACGTATGGGTCTACCATTGAGTCAAGTGGCGTGGTTTCCATCCAACACTTGTACGTAATAAGAACGGTCACTTGCCGAACCTCGTGGGTTTGCTCTGGGTCCCCCGGTTTATTGAAATGAAATTGTATGATTTGTTAGTCTTGAAATGACCTGGTTTGTATATTGATTGGACGTTAATCCCCAACTCTTTCTATTTATGTGGTGCGGTTCGCTTACTACATGTCTTAACACTCTTCGGGACTTGTCCAGCAAATTAACGAAATACTTTTCTTTTGTAAATCGGTGAAAGAAATCCGTCACACAGTGACGTAGTAGCCATGTAAAATGAAGCCGCAGTAAAATGTTTAGAGAGAGAAATTGGGTTTAACGCCCACTTAACACATTTCGAGACTAACAATTTTATTTCAATAATTAGCTTGCGCGTAGGGGTCTTTAGCAGTGGGGGAAACGGGAGTGCCCGGTGGAAACCCACGAGGTTGAGAAGGCGCCCATATCTCCATGCCACATACGCTCAGACCAGAGCTCGAAACCACAGCCGCAAGCCAGATAGGTGGACGACCAGCGCGGCACTCTAGACCAATAGGCCATCCCAACCCCCGTAAAATGTTCAAGTTGAAAAACGATTATATGCATGAGTATCACAGTTCAATGATTATAAAGAATTACATTGTCAGACTGTCAGATACATATAGGACACAGTATCCTGTATCAGGCTACACACAGAGAGAGACAGGTCTATTATATGATGATGATTAGCTGGAGCTATCATTTACACCTTTCACAAGCATACCTGAAGCTACAATTTCAAATTTTTAAATTTATTTTAAAAAAGCCTTAAAATAGATTGTATCCTATTCATCCTATAATTCACTATTGCCAGCTGATGAGTTATATTTTTTTAATTTATTTCTTAAAAAAGCATTAAAATATTTTGGATCCTATTTATCCTATAATTCACTATTGCCAGCTGAAAAATTGGTACAAATAAAGTAAAACCAAGTACGAACAATCCAAACCATTAGACAAGTCCTAAAAAAACGGTATAGGCAAAATATACATTTTGCATATGGACTGTTCACCGTGTACAAAATACACGACAAACAGTGGTAACAGGTGTCCAGAAGAGTAAGCTTACCCTGCTGGCATGCCACACCCGCCATAGCTTCATCCAATCTATTAGGCGAAATCTCGGGAAAAAAGCGTGATTGACCAATGAACTATCAGTAGGCAAAGTTCACGTGATGAACAGTGTTAACGATGTAGTAGACGTATATTATTAGGGAGATAGTATACCCGTCAATTAAATAATTTTAAACTTCAAATTCCAACGTTTGAAGGAAGCTAATGTTTGGTGGCAATGGGACAACATGGGAGGTAATTGTGTTATTATTTCCTGTGTCAATGATTTTTAAGAGTGGGAAATAATGCCCATGGTCGTAAAATAGTGAATTGATAACCTATTGAGCAAAAGACATAGAAATAATTATGTATTGACTTTCTTAGAAAATATGAAATTTTCGCGTTAAATAATATGAAAGAAAATAAAATAAAATGGGGTTCAACGTACAACTATTCTGCTCCGGCTAGGCTACTGACGATGGGCACATATAACATACACTGGGCTAAGAGGGGAAAGTTTGCCCGGACAATGGCAGCTGATTGTACGAACAATCGCGTTTTGTCTTGTAGTCTCTTCGGAGGTCACAACGTTTTTCCGATTTGAAAAAACGTTTGATTGTATCACCGTTACATCGTAATGAAGGTTGGGTTCGAATTTCGTGAAAATCGAACCAAAAATGGCCGCCGCTTGTACGCGAATATCGTAAAAAAAATATGGTATTCCTAATGTTGTGGACCCTTTAGAAATGAAATGAAATGAAATATTGTTTTATGGCACGTCAGCACCAACCGGGCCATATTGCGCCAAACATTATGGACTCAACGAGACGGACCCTTTAGAGGTCACAATTTTGATCTGATTTTGATGAAACTTGAAAGGGATGTTTATAACCCAAAAGATCATATACATGTAGTTCCTTTCGATATTTGCTTATATCGAATTGTAACTTCATGAATTATGGCCCTAGATTGTATGAAAAATCACTTTCTTTTTAGATAAATGTGTGCATATTCTGCCTGGCAGCTACTGGTTTTGCTAATCGACGAAGCGTGGAAACGAAAAGGGGTTTAACGTCCTTCTGTTCTGCTGCTCTACTATTATTCTTATGAAGACGGACATTAGCCATGCAGCGTGCAATTGGACAAAATTTGCCCGGGCAGCTGCAAATGGCTTACTTTTACATTGAATGGCCTACTCTTATATCGAATTCCAACTGCCAAGGGATCTTTTATGTGCACGCCAATGTTCACATGTCAAGTAAACTCGCGGACCCGGGGGTAAGAGCCTACCTTGCTAACCAGGAGATACACGGGCCGTTCCTGCAGCGGCGGCGCCAGCCGGTGCTGGTTGAGGAGGGGGGGTTAAAAAGCTATGGGGTGTGGGGGCTTCGCTATGGGGGTGTGGGGGCTATGGGGGTGTATAGGCTATAATACCCCCCGTGGCTCCGCCACTGCGTTCCCGGTATAATGCGAGATCGACTCTCGGATTTTTCCGGTGCGGTGCCCCCTTGTTAGTGGTGCATGGCTTGCAGCCTGGAAAGGAACAGTTTTGGTAGGTAGTTCCAATGGGAAATTCAACCTAGCCCCTTTGTACACGTTGCCATGCAGATAAAATAACCCGTAGCAGTATGATGTAAGCCCTGCTTCATTACCCTGGGTGATGCAGAACAGTAGATTCGAGTGTTAAACCCCATTAATTTTTTTCACATATTCATATAAAGTACGGGGTTTGGGATGGCCAAGTGGTCTAGAGTGCCGCGCTTCGACCTCAAGCTGACCGGTCACCTCAGGCTTTAGAATATCGGCATATTAGAATATCTGTGTACAAAATAAGTTTATATTGTCACAAATTTATTTATTTATTTGTGTATTGTATTATAATGTACTTTGAGTACGAATAAATATAAAAAATATAGATATGGGCGCCTTCTCAACCTCGTGGGTTTCCTCCGGGCACTCTTGTTTCCTGCCACTGCTAAAGACCCTACGCGCAAGCGAACGCGCAAGCTAATTATTCAAATAAAAAATTAAAACCATATGTTAGTCAAAATGACCTAGTTGTGTTGAGTGTACGTTAAACCCCATTTCTCTATCTCTCTCCAATGGGAAATTGAGCCTAGGCCCCGTGTACACGTTGCTGTGCAGGTAAAATAACCCCTGGCAGTATGATGTAAACCCTGCTCCATTACCCTGATTGATGCAGAACAGTAGTGAGGTTGGGATAGCCTGGTGGTCTAGAGTGCCGCGCTTTGACCTCTAGCTGGACGACCACGTTTGGCTTGTGACTGTGGTTTCGAGCCCCGGTGTGAGCGTATGTGGGTTTCCTCCGGGCACTCCGGTTTCCTCCAACTGCTAAAGACCCCTACGCGCAAGCGAATTATTGAAATAAAAAAAATAAACCATATGTTAGTCCGAAATGACCTAGTTGTGTTGACTGGACGTTAAACCCCACCTCTCTCTCTCTCTTTTCTCTCTCTCCCTCTCTCTCTCTCTCTCTTGCAGAACAGTAGATTCGAGTAAACCCCTATTAAATTGTATTCACATATTTATATAAAATATAAATAAACTTACCGCCCTTCTATATATAATATGAACATGTATAAATAAACATCTATATAACTGTATGGTATATTTATAGAAACTCCTAATTTACTAACAACATCATGTCCACCGATAGAAAGTCCTAATTTACAAACAACATCATGTCCACCGACCTCAACACGACACTAGTGAATAACATCCGTTCTAACAGTCAGTCGCCTATTAAATATAAATTTCCCCAAATATGAGCAATGCCTTTGTTAGCGTTACACCGGAAACCAACCAAAACGAGGTCTCCAATAAACTAGATGTCATTGTGTTCGTTGGCCCCAGTTCACAAAGCTTTCTCAGATTTAAGTTAAGTATTTACTCAACTTTCAATCACTGTTTATGAAATAATATCTTTTTAAACCAAAACACAAAACTTTGTACATAGTTTCTTATTGGTGTATTTAATATATTAAAACAACAAAAACTTTATAAAGGTCTTTATTTTAGTTAAAATAAGGCGAACAATTTTGAGTAAATTCTCAACGTAAGTCTGAGAATGCTCTGTGAACTCGGGGCCCAAAATTTGGTTAAAATATTGTTAACATTTGAGGTGAGGGTGGGGGGGCGAACTGTCTAACGTGTTTTGTGCTTTGGATCACGTGGTCTGCTATTTAATCTAGCGGCATAATTTCAATCCTACACAAACCCAATGAATTTTCTCCGTATTTATGGTATCTTCACATTGC
>CAKJPN010000052.1:0-14038 GCA_917208275.1 Patella pellucida
ATAATTCCATTATTCAATGGAATTGTCGTGGTTTAAAACCAAATTTTAATGAAGTTCAACTTTTAATTCAAAAGTACAATCCTTTAGCTATTTGTTTACAGGAAACTTTTTTAAGGAATTCTGACATATTGTCTTTTAGACATTTTGTCGATTATCATCACCACGCAGTTGGTGATGGTAGAGCTCATGGGGGTGTTTCTATTATTCTTAATGGAAACATTCCTCAGAGTAAAGTCACTCTCAACTCGCCGTTACAGGCAGTTGCAGTCCAGGTGACTTTGCATATTCCTATAACACTTTGCTCTGTATATCTTCCACCAAGTTTACATCTTAATCCCAGAGATCTTGATGACCTCGTTGCTCAACTACCTCTCCCGTTTATTATTACGGGAGATTTCAATGGTCATCATTCACTCTGGGGTAGTCCAGATGATAACAACAGAGGTAAACAAATAGCGGACTTCATTAACATTAATAATTTGTGTTTATTAAATGATGACTCGCCTACTTATCTACATCCTGCCACAGCTTCCTTTTCTTCTCTCGATCTCACCATTTGCTCTCCGGTCCTGTTTCAGGATTTTACATGGAGAGTAAATGAAGATCTATGTGGTAGTGATCACTTTCCTATCTTGATTGACAACATTGGTCCCTCTCCGGTCGAAAGACCTCAGAGGTGGAAGTTGCATAAGGCTGATTGGGCTCTGTTTGAATCTTTGTGTCTCTTCTCTTTTGACGCAAAAGAGTTAGAAGATGCAGATGAGCCCATGGCCTTATTCACGTCAATTCTTCAAGATGTAGCTGAGCAGGCGATTCCAAAAACCACGACAGAACCAAAACGTTTCAATAAACCATGGTATAATGACGATTGCAAATCCGCTCTTAAAGAGCGTGATCGTATCCTTAGACGACTAAAGAAATATCCTTCCATGGAGAATATTGCGGCATACCAGATGGTCCGGGCGAAGGCCCGTAGAACCATACGCCAAGCAAAGAAGGCTTCATGGCAAGGTTACGTCTCAAGGATAAATTCCCGTACCACTTCCAAATCGGTATGGGATAGGATTCGTAGGATTAAAGGTAAAAGTAGTGCATTATCAGTTAACCATCTCAATGTTGATAATACCACCTTAACAACATTTCCTGATATTGCTAATTCTCTGGCCAGTACATTTTCATTCAATTCATCATCCAATTTCTCCTCTGATGCCTTTCGGGGCATTAAACAACAACAGGAGAAAAGGCGGCTTAATTTCAAGTCCCGCAATGATGAATGTTATAATGATCGTTTTTCCGTTGCAGAGCTCCGTGATTCGTTAAAGCGAGCTCGGGACACTGCAACTGGTCCAGATGAAATACACTACCAAATTTTGAAACATTTACCTTTTCCCACTCTCTTAATCTTACTGGATCTTTTCAACCGGATTTGGGTTGATGGGAATTTTCCTTCATCGTGGCATGAAGCCACAATAATTCCCATCCCTAAACCGGGAAAAGACCATACGAATCCTACAAATTATCGTCCAATTGCTTTAACTAGCTGTATTTGCAAAACCATGGAGAGATTGATCAATCGAAGGCTTGTTTGGTACCTTGAGTCCAACAACCTCATTACTGACCTCCAATGTGGATTTCGGTCCCAAAGGAGCACGCTTGATCATCTCGTTCGATTTGAAACGTTCGTCAGGGACGCTTTCATCCAGAAGCAACATTTAGTTGCAATATTTTTTGATCTAGAGAAAGCATACGATACTACATGGAAACATGGTATCATGCGCGACCTCCATAACCTCGGCCTACGAGGTCGCTTACCTATCTTTATTAAAAATTTCCTGGAAGATAGGTCATTTAAGGTACGACTGGGATCAATCTTCTCTGACCCATTTCCTCAGGAAATGGGGGTTCCCCAGGGAAGTATTTTATCTCCAACTCTTTTTGCAATAAAAATAAACACGATCCCAGCGTGCCTTAAGCCAGGTACAAACGGGGCTCTCTATGTTGATGACTTTCAGATGTGCTATGGTTCTACAGACATGCGGATAATCGAACGTAAGTTGCAGCTTTGTTTGAATTCACTTCAACAATGGGCAACCGAAAATGGATTTCGTTTTTCGAAATCCAAGACTGTCTGCATGCATTTCTGTCAGAAAAGAGGTTTGCATCCTGATCCAGAACTTTTTTTGGATGGCAACCGCCTTCCAGTTGTGGATGAAACCAAATTTCTGGGGCTGATATTTGATAAGAAATTATCATTTATTCCCCACATTAAAAACCTAAAAAAGAAAAGTCTGAAAGCCCTCAATATATTGAGAGTCCTATCAAATACTGACTGGGGAGCAGACCGCAAGGTCTTGCTCCGATTATATCGAGCGTTAATACGATCAAAACTCGATTATGGGTGTATTGTGTATGGGTCTGCCCGCGAGTCTTATCTCAAAGAGCTCGACACCATACACAACCAAGGACTTAGAATCAGTTTAGGAGCATTTCGTACATCTCCAGTGGAGAGTTTATACGTCGAGGCGCACGAGCCCTCATTGCACAACAGACGTGATAAACTGGCCCTGCAGTATGCTACGAAAATAGCATCACTTCCAAATCACATTTCATTTAACACCATATTTAGACCTCGTCATGAGCATTTGTATCTAGTGAAAACTAATGTTATTCCAACATTCGGTATTCGCATTCAACCTCTTTTGTCAGAGGCTGGTATCAGCCTTGACAGTATTGCGAATACCCCTTTCTTTGAGACACCGCCATGGGCTATATCTCCCCCTAAGATCGATCTAGATCTTACAAAAAACAGGAAGAAAGATACTAGTTCCACAGTGTTTCAAACTCTCTTCGGAGAAGTAAGGTCTAAATATGGTGATTATGCTCCTATATACACAGATGGTTCTAAGGATGGTGATCGGGTAGCTTCGGCTACAGTGACACCATCCGAGACCATTTCTGCGTGTCTCCCACCTGCTGCTTCCATATTTACAGCTGAACTCCAGGCCATTCTTCAGGCCTTGGAGTTCATTCAGTCCTCTTCAGCTTTAAAGCATATCATTTTTACTGATTCTTTGTCCTCGCTTCAAGCAATTAACAATAAACAGCTTGAACACCCATTAGTAGCAGATGTTTATCGTCTGCTACTATCGTACGAGCTCAGCAGCAAAGACGTTGTCTTCTGCTGGCTTCCCAGTCACGTTGATATAAAGGGGAATGATCTAGCAGATTTTGCTGCCAAAGCTGCTTTAGATCTTCCCCAATCATATTTTTTAATTCCTTATAAAGATTTTAAAAATTCAATAAATCATTTTATTTATGACCGCTGGCAACGGTCCTGGGATCTTGCAGACACAAATAAACTTCATCACATCAAGCCTCTCTTAGGAGATTGGCCAAGCTCCTACCGTACGAGTAGGAGAGATGAAGTTGTCTTGTGTCGCTCTCGCATAGGTCATACTTTTTTAACACATATTTTCATTTTAAAGCGAGAGCCTCAACCAGAATGTCAACACTGTCACGTTCCTTTGACAGTGAAGCACATTTTGATTGAGTGCAAGCATCTCAAGAATATTAGATCCAAGTACTACCGTTGCCAGTCAGCACGTCAGCTTTTCGCTCAACCGGAGCTTCATGACAAATTGTTAGCTTTTTTAAAAGAGACAAACTTTTATTTGAAATTTTAATTGTATATATTTATCGTCTATTACCTTTTAAATATTTATATATGTAATGTTACTGATATATTTATTTTAGTTATATTTTCTGTGATATTTGTTTTTATTTACATATATAAAACATTTCTGTGATATTATTTTAATTTGTCTCATTGATTTCATAATGTTTGGCGCAATATGGCCCGGTTGGTGCTGACGTGCCATAAAACAATATTTCATTTCATTTCATTTCATTTTGGCCAAGCTCCTACCGTACGAGCAGGAGAGATGAAGTTGTCTTGTGTCGCTCTCGCATAGGTCATACTTTTTTAACACATATTTTCATTTTAAAGCGAGAGCCTCAACCAGAATGTCAACACTGTCACATTCCTTTGACAGTGAAGCACATTTTGATTGAGTGCAAACATCTCAAGAATATTAGATCCAAGTACTACCGTTGCCAGTCAGCACGTCAGCTTTTCACTCAACCGGAGCTTCATGACAAATTGTTAGCTTTTTTAAAAGAGACAAACTTTTATTTGAAATTTTAATTGTATATATTTATCGTCTATTACCTTTTAAATATTTATATATGTAATGTTACTGATATATTTATTTTAGTTATATTTTCTGTGATATTTGTTTTTATTTACATATATAAAACATTTCTGTGATATTATTTTAATTTGTCTCATTGATTTCATAATGTTTGGCGCAATATGGCCCGGTTGGTGCTGACGTGCCATAAAACAATATTTCATTTCATTTCATTTCATTTCGTTACATCAAAAAGTCTATATAGCACTATTAAAAAGTAAGATTTATTTTCTTTTACATTATGAAAATAGATTAGACAACATATATAACAAGAATACAAGCACTGTGCAGATGAAAATGAAATGAAATAGGGTTTAACATCCTGGGCTAATGAAGACAGGCATACGCCATACAGTGTGTGCGGGAAATTTTGCTCAGACAGCATCGCTACGGCCTACAAATCCCAACTTTTACATGCACGTCAATGTGTACCTGGGACCTTGGGTTTTCATCCCATTCGAGCGACTAGACAGATGCCCTTATCAGGCCCTCTGTCCTGCATCACTGACAAGAAGGAAACCACGCCGGAAAATGTGGACGAACTTTCTCGGCCAACGCAGGGATCGAACACTATAGACATAGTGAACATATTTTTTTTATAACATTAAAGGACAATATTCGTTCCAGTCATTATCACACAATGTGATAGAACTGGTTGTACATGTTCCAAATATTATTTTATCACAAACATCATTACTATGATAGATGCTTAAACAATGTTTCATCAATCGGTAGTGAGGAACACCAAAGTGGGGGGGGGGGGGTAACATGGAGTGACAGTTACTGACAAAATTTTGTTCAGAGATGTCATTTTCTATCTTCATCATGATATACAAGTCGAAGCGCAGTACAAAACGAGCGTTGGACTTAAGCGGGAAAAGTTTCAATAAAACGGAAAGTTTTGGAATGTTGATAAAATGTGATAAGGTTTATCCTATCATGATGCTTCACACCCTGCCCCTTTACAATCACAAACTAATACCCCAACATTGATAATACGGTTTATATAAAACTACATCAATATTGTTATTACATGTGTGATAGAATTCGTTAAACACTTTACAAATATAATTTTAAAACACATCTTTGCTATAGTTGATCTATCACACAAATGTGTAAGAGATGCAAATGGTTTTCAACTCAGTGTTATAACTGAGTTTAAGCCAAAGAGCTGTTATATGTCAGGATGTCTGCTTGAAGCAAACTATTCATTAACAATTGACTGTCACAAGATAGATCAGACAGAAAATAGTTTAGGCCTACCGCTTGTAAAGTAAAGCTCTGGTCTGCATTCTGTTGAATTTTGTGCCACAATACATATATATATATATATATATATTAAAGTAGATAAAGTACAAGTACTTCTTTGTTTACGGTAGATAAATGCATAAATAAATAAAATATACGTCCAGGTAAGAAAATCTATATATAGGTACATATTTAAAAAGTCTTTATTTCTTTGCTATCGGGGTGATTTCGTAGACTATTGCTCTGGTAAATGTTTTTTTTTTTAAACCATATTTATTCACAGGATACCGAAACAAGCCAAAGGCTTATATAAATAGGCCTCCCAAAAGCAAGATACAAAAATGACATAAACATAACATATTATAACTATCAATATACATGTATATGGAGTGTTAAAGTACATATTATAGAGTAAGGTTACGGGAAGAATATAATCAAGTTTTAGCTATCATCGGGACCAAGCAGGGGTCGATACTCAACTGCTGAGTTTTAGTTCGGTATCTCAAAATCATGGGCCGCTATTGTAACGTATAACCAATGTTGATGGACAGGCGGGAGTAGCAGGGTTTCAATGTACAAAGGACTTCGAAATGACTGAGTAACATCCATAATGAGACTAAATTTTTAAGTGTGCAGTTTTTTGAGTGGATAATTTTAATTATTAAATTTCAAAGCGCTTGGATAATTTAATAAAATCATGGACAGCACATACTGCACATCTGATAAATGTTCTTTCGATCATGAGGCCTGTCAATGAGTTCAGTGACATGGTTTCAATCCCAAGTCGGTATGTGACAAGTATAATTGTGTACATCATATGATACATTTGTAAGTAGTCGTCTAGTTTCCTTCTTCTTCTATGGAGTTAACGTCCACTTCAATCTAGGGTGATATCGTTGACAATTCTAGCTTCCATGTACAAAGCCCGTATACACCTGTTTATAACTTCCTCAATGGTGCTCAAATGTAGCATCTGTAAAAAAAAAAAAAAAAAAAAAAAAATTAAAATAAAAATGAAATTAGTTTTAACATACTACACCAATGTGTAGGGGCTACAAAATAACTATGGATTTTCACAAAAGAACGTATTGTTTTTTTTATCTTATTTATTGATAGTATTGGTCTATTATCTTACAGAAGTCAGTTGATTTTACCGTTTTGGTAAATCGTGCATTCTACATATAAATGGCACAAAAATACAAACGAAATATTATGTTTATGAATCGCAAAATTCTACATCAAAATAGTACTGAATCGTTACGATTTTGTGTCACATGTTGTGAAAAATGAATAACAATTGCGTTGAAAAAATAGATAATAAGGACATAGAAATAGTTTTACAACAGACGTACTATCACGTATCTCACTACTATCTGTGTGGATGTACTTTCGAATCGCTGAATTCCACGAAATTCGTGCGCCATCTTGTTTAATTAACCTTCCCAGCATACCTGTTTTCCGGGTAATGAAAAATTGTTAATTTGTGTACGTAAAATAATCTGAATAAGAATACCTTAGTAATCAATGTGTAAAATGTACGGAAAAAGACAACAAACTTAGACCACCTAACATTGAAATCCGTTAATACAAATAACATTTAATAATTTATCGATATAGACTAATTTGTCTCCCGTGACCTTGACCCCCTGGTCATGATAATGGCGCAATATATACGTTAATTAATGAACACGGAGTCTATGAGACTACCAACTTTATAGTTTATACGGACTTCAATGTAGGCCTAGGCCATAACTACGTAATATTTTAGGACTATGAATAGTAAAATTAAATAAACTATTATTTGATTTCAGAGGCCCTGTATGCACATATTATACATGAATTTTGATAACTTGAACAGCTACATCCATGATATTAAATTAATGTTTAGCATACTAAAGGTTCGCATGGTGGAGAACTTTATTAAAGCCAAACAAATTCTAATGATTTTCTGATAAATACTTTTTAAGTATTAAAATGAGTTGTTACTCCTAATCAGATTTTAGTGTATTATAAATGTTTCATTATCGAAAAAATTAAAAATATGCGACAACTCTTGTTGACTGCCCGGACGATTTAGCTGCTGTGAGCGTATGTTTCGTTGTCTGGCAACCTATCTTATTCAATTGTATCAAATTAAATAATCCCGATTTTTAAATATTATCTCCATTACGAATATATAGGTCTCTAGGCTAGCATTAAGTTATGGGAATTGCTTTAAATTTTAAAAAAGGTTGATATGAAATAGGAAGAGCTAAGTCTAGAAAACTAAACCATTTATATGTAGAGGTAGCTTTTATTTCTTTACATAACATCTCGTAATATGGTCAAAACTACAAATAGTTATTATTAGCAGTTATTGCAGTTAATGAATATGGCACAAAACATTGATAAATGATAAATGAAGAAAAAATAAAATTACAAATATGGTTAAAAAAATAGTGGCATGAAATGTAGTCAGAAGGATAATACAATGCAATGATAGACTATATACCTTTATGAGCACCGTCGAACTTAAAGCCTTGAGACACTGAGCAGGCCAAACTTTGCCTCTGAACTAAACTATAGAAACAACTCTATTAGCACACAACCAACCTTCTTTCTCTCGAAAATAAAAGTTTCCTCTCCTCCCCTCTTTTACTACCTTTTCTTTTTCTTTTTATTACTTTTTTTCTTTTTCTTGGAGGCTTAGGCCCATATTTTTTTCGGCTTAAGTCCACTTGCCATTGGCAAGTGGGCCCAGTACGGCACTGGTCACTGATACCTGTTCGTGTATAATTGGTGGTATTTTCTCTACCCCAATTTCTTCCTGGATACGACAATCATCTGATGTACGTTGCTGTAAATATATTACATATAATTTTTAGCGTATTCAATTTACGTTACCTATTGGTAAACTATTACAGCGAGAACTGTCAACTATTTACTCATGTCCCATTATGTCACTTTAACATCTACGTCCTGTTGTTTTTACACATTTATGATGTTTGAGATACATTTCCAATTAAGCGGTGGGTATGGAAATTGTTTACAGTATTGTATCATATGCATTAGCTGTATAACATAATTAGGATCGGGATTCATCATCTTATTACAACAATGTTTAAGAGTATTTAAGAATAATACGTCAAAAATGTTATCCTCTATCACGTTAAGAAGCCAATCTGTTGGCGAACTGGCGGACTGACATAATACTCTCATAATGAAATTATACGAGTAAGCGTATTTACGTCTGTGTCCGAACATGAACAGTCACTGCTGCTGCTGTCTGTCCGCTGAAAATGTGAAGGCCTTGTCTGTAAAATAATTATATTATAAATATACTTTTGTTTTACTGTTTTAGATAACTTGGACATGCATTTACAATTAAGCGTCGGTATGTTTAAGAAATGAATTATCATCGACTCTGTACGTTAGTGATAATAATATAACATATTTAGTATAATTTTATGCTTGACACCAAGTACAGACAGTGATTTTGTTTTGTAAATATTCGGTTAGACCCACCATGTCGATAATAATCAATAACTACACTTTAAATAAAAGGTAAGGTGGCACTGATACCTGTTCGTGTATAATTGGTGGTATTTCCTCTACCCCAGCTTCTTCCTGAATATGACCGTTATCTGGTGTACACTGTTATAAGTATATTACACATAATTAACATAGATTATGCAAGAGCTTAATCTGGCTATTGCAGGTCTTCCTGCGGGCCTAAGATGGCATCTAAATTATCAATTAAACATCAATCACCATCGCTAGCCTACAATATTTAGTTCGTCATCTTATTAAAACAATGTTTAAGAGTATTTAAGAAGAATACGTCAAAAACTTTCGCCTCTATCACGTTTAGAAGAGGCCAATCTGTTGACGGACTGGTGGACTGACATAATACTCTCATAATGAAATTATACGAGTAAGCGTATTTATCTCCGTGTCCGAACATGAACAGTCACTGCTGCTGCTGCTGTCTGTCCGCTCAAAGTGTGAAGGCGTTGTCTGTAAAATAATTATATTATAAATATACTTTTGTTTTACTGTTTTAGATATTATGCAAATGTTTAAGAAATGAATTATCATCGACTCTGTACGTTAGCGATAATAATATAACCTATTTAGTATAATTTTAGGTTTGACACCAAATTTTAAAAAATGAATCTGTCAAAATCTGTATCGCGATCCGAAACCAATTGATGATGTACAGAATACGTCCAAACTGAAATTATATGAATGAGATATTTACCTCTGTGTCTGAACTTGAGTTTGAACCGTCACTGCTACTGCTGTCGGCAATGTGTGGAGGCGATACTTGTAAAATTATACAATATACAATTGGTTTACTTCATTATTAATGTATCCCTTTCTGAAACAAATTCGACGACTCTTGAGACAAGCTGGGATAGAAACTGGTTTTAAATATGGACAAACACTGAAGGGAATATTAAAGGCTAACGGAAAATCAGCTGAAACCAACCTAAACAAAACAAAAGGATGCATTTACCAAATTACCTGTTCATGTTTATCGACATATATTGGAGTAAGTAAAAGACGTTTAGAACAACGTATTAAAGAACACCAAGATAAGTCATCCAACAATACATCTGCTGTGGCTCAACACCTCAGAGAGAACCCGCGTCATAAAGTTAACTGGAATAATGTTAAAATCTTAGAATGTAACATACACAACAAAAAAGTACGTAAACTTTCAGAAGCAGTGCATATCAAAAGACACCAGCCAAAATTAAACCGTGATGATGGACTTTATATTCATAGAGCCTATGACATTTTAATTCATTAACTGTGCCTAAGTGAACCTATAACATTGCTGTGCTTGTTCGAAAAGGGGGGGGGGGTGAATTTTGGATTTTTACTGGTAGATATTTATTACATCCTTGTTAGTGATTATTTTAATTAAAGCACATGGTGATTACCTAAGTAGGGTAGTTAATTTTTTTTATCAATGTTATGCCTGTAATCACAACTCTAATCAGTCTTTGATCTTTTTTTATATATTTAATCAGAATATTTTTACTATGTGTAATAGCTTCCTAATTATTTAAGTATATGGTTGATTAATGTTTAGTTTGTAATCACAACCCCCCTTTTCTTCTTTGATCTTTTTATGTATTTTAAAAGGATATTATTTCTTGTCTTTGTGGTTTCTTTTAAATTTTCAGATTTAAATGATTTTGATTAATTGCAAGTATCTCAAAGATATAAGATTACGGCATTACCGTTGCCAATCACTCAATCAATTATTTGCCCAACCAGGTCTATATTAGAAAGCGCTGGACTTTTTAAAAGAGACAGATTTTTATCGAAAATTTTAATTGTAAATATCTGAATTATCGTTTAATGTTTTAAATATATTTACATAAAGTTTATGTTTATTTTTTATTGAAATTTACTGTGATATTTGGTTTTATTTATGTGAATATAGTTATTAATGTGATTATATATTTCTAGTTTGTCTCGAGAAACCATATTTGTTTGGCGCAATATGGCCCGGTTGGAGCTCAAGTGCCATTAAACAATATTTCATTCATATTTAAATGTTCACTCCCAGATTTATTGTATCTTATTATCGTTTACCTTGTGCGTGATAACGACAAGAGGATACTTGTTGAAACGTTTCACTATTAAAGTTGCTAGTGATTGTTATCTATAAATTGTGTTTGTGTTTTTTCAATGTTAGTCCTATCACTAAATGCCTTACAAACAATAAATCTGTCTTTCGTTTCATGGTTGTCTTTAATTTAAATTCAATTATAACCTGTGTACTTACAAATGGATCTGTAGTATTTATTTCGATATTATCCTCCTGAAAGAAATATAGATATTTGGTAAATAAAAAACCTCTTTGAATTGTGTGTTCTAGAACTAGTAGATGACCACAATATTTGATACACCATGCCAGGACGTTCAGTTATTTTTCCTTGTCAATTCCTACATGCGATCTACAGTTTAAAAGTTGGATGATTGTGTAGGGTGCACAAAGACAAAATATTAAATGTGTTCACCGAAGCTTACCTGTATTTCCATAAGCCCACAGACTGAAATATATAAATGAGGCACACATAAGTTGCTATGGACATCGATTTCACGACTGTATAAAGTATACAGTGTTACTTTGTAGATGGCAATAAGTGAACCAAAGACTTTTTCCGATGGTTTCATGACATTACATACTTTGCATGATTCAAGAAAAATTATAATGTCAGGAAGGGAAGGTTTCGTTTTACAGAATACCATGTTAAATTACCTCTGTCGACATCATTTAAAAGAGTTGCAGGCAAACAGTCACGTCTGATCAAAAGGGCTGAGCAGCAATGGTTTCTGGGGTTACCAAACCGCCCTTGACTTCGAACAACATATCACTCCCAGGTTGTCAACCTGTTTCTTACATAGCTCACTATCATCTTCACCGTTGATGAGATTTATGAGTGGTTTTACTCGGAATAGCAAGAACAGTGGTTGTTGAGGCCCCAGTGTTTGTTGGTAGTTTCTTCGTGGTCATCTTCGGGTTGATTATATTTTCCACCTATTGTAAAGAGGTGGTATTATGTAAGCTTAGATAAACCCGAATGTCACAAACCCTATAGCCACGATTGTCATTGCTTCCGTTGTTGCGATAAAACACAAAGTCTCAGTCATCCATGTTTTACGTTTAATCATAAACAGACATTGCATAGCAGATCTGATTCAAATATGATTAACATTGTACTCATAAGATGGCATCGCGAGTTGCTTATGGTTGTGTGATGTTGTGTCTAATAAATAGTCTATATAACATTTAAGAACTAAAAGTGACTTGCAATAGGCAGAGTTAGTTCTTGCATAATGTATGTCTAAAAGACATAGTAGAGACCGTTACAAATGTTTAACGCCAAGCCTGTAATTTTAGAAAATGTGCCCATACCTTGTCCTTTGGTAACTCTAACGCGTGCTATAATGACGCCACGAACGAGCTCTCTACCAATGCTAGTGACGTATTTTGGTATACTAGGGCACCATGTGGTATTATAAATTTCGTCATGTGCTCTAGTGTTTTATCCATTGGTATATCCAATTCAACAGCTTCAAAAAACTGTAATTGTAATAAAACATTATAAATACGTAGTGATACTAATATTCGAAATGAATAGTCATGAATAAAAACATATAGTACCATAAATGGTTACATCTGTTGGTGTAATAACAATATAAAAAATTACCATATCTGTCAACACAATCAAACTTCCATAAATTCCAGCTAAACGATCAGCTATGTCCTTCGGGATCCTAATGACTCTAGCAGTCTGGGCTTTACTGCTTGCAGTCGTAGCCAGCCTTCCTTCTCGATCAGATCGCCCAACGCTATTAAGGAACCTAAATTATAAGATCACGCTTTGTTATGTATAAAATATATGTACCTGTTGTTAGTCGTTTATCGAATCAATCAAGTGGATATACCAGGATTGTTAGTATTACGACCCTTTGGATAGATTTAAATAAAGTTTCCCACTTGAAACTAAATGCGACTTACCAACAAAACTAATGGCCTTATCCATTCTTGAGTTCAAAGCTCCACCATTGATGTTCTCTGATTGGACGGGAGACCGAATATCCCTCTCACTTACAACGATAAAGTTTTTGCTCTGAGCTGGGATTGAACCCTCGATCATTGGTGAGAAGCCTTCTCTCTATCGCCACGGCTATCCGGTCGGGTGTTCGATCCCCTGCATTGGCCGAGAAAGTTCATCCAGATTTTCCGGCGTGGTTCCCCCTTGTCAGTGATGCAATACGGACAGCCTGACAATGGGAAGAAAAACCGAAGTCATGTGTACACATTGGCGTGCACGTAAAAGATGCCTTGGCAGTTGGAATTCGATATAAGAGTAGGCCGTAGCGCAACTGCCCGGGTAAAATTTCCCTCATAGCACAATGTGTGTCCGTCTTCATTAGCCCAGGTTAGCAGAAATTTATATGTTCACTAAATGTATGAAAGGATGCCGAAAAGAAATGAATTGAAATGGGGTTTACGTTAAGTCTAATATCTTGTGGAACTCTTGTGGTAAAAAACACCACGAAAATATTGCGTAATGTGGTACCACAGAGGCATACGAATAGCCTGAGAAGAAATTTTATAAAAAATATCTTGTGGAACTCTTATGGTGAAAAACACCACAGATCCAAAACTCTTTTTTAAAATTATTCTAAGTCGAAAATCTTGTGGTACCACAGAAGCATACAGGTAGCCTGAGAAGAAATTTTGTAAAAAAAACCCCAAAAAACACCACAGACCCAAAACGCTTTTTCAAAATTATTCTAATTCGAAAATCTTGTGGAATGTGGTACCACAGAAGCATACAGATAGCCTGAAAAGAAATTTTGTATAAAAAAATCAAAGTCTAATATCTTGTGAAACTCTTGTGGTGAAAACTTCCACACAAACGTCCCCAAACCTTGCCATACATGTTATTTTTGTGGCTATTCGGGGTAGTCCCTTTAAAAGCATCATCACACGACTGACTCCATGGCGACTTTAACTCGAAGTATGCTCT
>CAKJPN010000053.1:0-13592 GCA_917208275.1 Patella pellucida
GGGGGGAAACCGGGGGACCCGGACAAAACCCAGGAGATTGGACAGGCGACCCTTCTCCTTGTCATGTACTTCCGTGAATTCGAAACCACGCAAGTTGACTCAATGACAGACTTTATGATACAGCGCGCGCGTGCTAATCATTCGGCCATCCAACCACCAGAGAGAGGGGGGGGGGGATGCGGCTAAACGTCCACTTGACACAAACTAGGTCATGTCGGGACTAATACATGGTTTAATTTTATTTCAATAATTCGCTTGTGGTGTTCAGTAGTGGAAGGAATTCAGGGGACACGGAGAAAACCCACGAGTGGGGGATGGGCAGTGTGCTATGAGGGAAATTGTTGTCAAGTGTACCTAAAAGAAAACTTGAAAGTTGGTGCAGGATCACGTAACAGAGTCTATTCGTTCGGATGGGACGAAAAACGAAGGTGCCTTGTACTTAAAGAACCCTTGTCAGTAGGAGGTCAACGAAGTGACGGCTAAAATGCCACTGTCCGGGCAAAATGTATAGTATAGCATACTGCATGTCATACGGCCACAGGTGCACTAATTCTTTCCCCGTTGACTCTAATGTTAATTCTCGTCTCTTAGACCGGCTCTCACTTTTTCCCAAATTTTCGTGGGATAAAACGCTTTTAGCCAGAGCTGGAGCAACATGTGGCAAACTCTTGTCCAAAAGCATGTATGAGGTTGACCATGAAAATATTGAGATACGCTGGAAGTAGAGACAAGAAAATATGCAATTTCAGGCCCTACATTTCAACGTAACCAACCTCACAACTCTTGTATCCTTCCGACTCAAAATCATGAAAATTCACCAAAACCTGGCAGAAAATGTATTTTCAAACCCTTTTATTCGATTCTACACGAAAAAGTCAACAAAAATCGCCATGCAAAAGGGGGAAAAGGGAAGGGAGAGAGAGACTAAAAATAACTTTGGCCCTACAAATCGTAGAAATATTTGGTGACCTGTGTCCATACGCTCATCCCCATTAGCTCGGTGGTTGCAGAAAACTATAGAACGCTAAACCTCTTTGGTTTCATTGCAGGAAGGGGATCACGGTGGCTAAGTGGATAAGGCGCTGGTTCGCTAGCCTGGAGGTCGGGTGTTCGATCCCTTCGTCTCGATTTTCCGACGTGATTTCCCCTTTTCAGTGATGCAGAAGGAGGGCCTGACAAGGACAGCTTCCTAGTCGTTCGGATGGGACGAAAAACCGAGGTCCCGTGTACACATTGGAGTGCACGTAAAAGATCTCTTGGCAGTGGGATTTCGATATAAGAGTAGGCCGTAGCGCCGCTGCCCGGGCAAAATTTCCCTCATAGCACACTGTATGGCGTATGCCCGTCTTCGATTAGCTCAAGTTAAGTGCATAACAGTAGGACGTTAAACCCCATTTCATTCATTTATTTCAGGAAATCACGGAGGCTCGGTGAGTTAGACGTTTGCTCGCTAATTCGGGGGTCCTGTGGTCGATCTCTGCATTGGCCGAGAAAGTTTATCGTGATTTTCGAGTTTGCGTTTACACATTGGCAGGTGGAATTCGAAAAAAGAGTAGGTCGTAACGCCGGTGTCGGGGCAAAATGCCTTTCATAACGCACGGTATGACGTATGATCGGTGCAGACGGTAGGAAGTTAAACCCCATTTCATTTTGGTTTAATGTTGTCACGAATATCGCTGTATCTATGAAATTCCGTATCGCTTAATGCAAATTAAATAATATCACGGCGTTAAAAATACATTATGTAAGAGCTACATCTGCCTGTTGCGGGTCTTTCTTTAGGCCTGAAATCTTATCTAAATTATTAATAGTTAGACATTAAAAAACTAATCAACACCAGGCCCGTAGCCAAGGGGGGTTTGCCCCCCCCCCCCCCTAAAAATAATCCCCCCCCCCCCCCCTGATAAAAAGTTGTTGACCATATTGCCGGGGAGAGAGAACCATCCCGTCCCCCCCCCCCCCCCCTATCAGCCGGGCTGCCCCCCCCTATCAGACGGGCTACCCCCCCCCCCTATCAGCCGGGCTGCCCCCCCCCCCGCCATCAAGCTGGATACGGGCCTGATCAACACTACATGCCATCGCTAGCCTGCGATATTTAGTAGATTGGAATATGTTTTGTGATGGATTATTTTTAAATAATAACGTTTATTATCGTCCCCCGGTTTCCTCCACTGCTAAAAAGACCCCTACGCGCAAGCGAATTATTGACATAAAATTAAACCATATGTTAGTCCTGAAATGACCTAGTTTGTGTCGTTAAAAAGCCCCTCTCTCTAGATAATATATAAATCACAAACATATATTTATAATAAAATGGATGACATTGTACAGCATTTTATTTTAGGTTGCAATTATACAGACGCAACATCGAGACGCAACAACCAACTCTTATATCGAATTACAACTGCAAATGGATCTTTTATGTGCACGCCAATATGTACACGGGACCTCGGTATTTTGTGCTTTCTGAACAACTATACAGCTGCCCGTGTCAGACCCTCCCTTCTGCACCACTGACATGGTAAAACCAATTTTCTCGGCCAACACGGGGAGCGAAAGCGCTACCTCAATGCTAGAGAACCAGCGTTTTACTCAATTAGCCACAATGGCTCCCTATTAAAAATCAAATATCTATATTTATCTTACTACCTTGCTGGGGAGGGGGAGCTTAATCGTTAGCATATGCGCGCTGTATCATAAAGCCTATCATTGAGTCTAACCCCGTGCGTTTTCTCCGGGTCCCCAGGTTTCCTCCCATTGCTAAAAAAAACCAACGAGCAAGCGAATTATTGAAATAAAATTAAACCATAAATGTTAGTCCCGAAATGACCTAGTTTGTGTCGAGTGGACGTTAAACCCCATCTCTCACTCTCTCTCTCCCCCCCTCTCTCTCTTTCTCTTCCTTTCTCTCCCCCTCTCCCTCCTTCTCTCTCCCTCCCTCCCTCCCTCTCCCTCTTTCTCTCCCTCTCTCTCTCCATCTCTCTCTCACACACAAACACTCACTTCCTTACTGAATAACCTTGATGTACCCTTGAAAGTCCCCCCTCCCCTCCTCTCTTTGTGGACGTATATAACGAGTTTCATAATGACTGATTATGTATCCACCACCTGGCCACGGTGATAGATTTATCAATAGGTCAAAATACACCTGGTTATTCTAACCCTTGACCTCGCTCATTAACCGCCATTAATCCAATGGTGTGTGGCGATAAACGACTGATGTAACCTTTGACCTCGCTCATTAACCAACAATAAATGACTGGTATAATGCGTCTACGATCAGTTAACTCTCAATGCCAGGTCATCCAGGTATGTTCGGAATCTTGGCTCAAGGAAACTTTTAATTTTATTACGAGCATTACGTATCACGTGATGCCCCGATAACCCGGCTGACCTTTGTGTGAATGTCTGTCTGTTCTGTCTGTCGGTCGTGCTAGTACACGTTCATGGTGTTCACGTCTGCTTTAATCACCTTGACAACTAGGTGTTATTGATTCCTGCAGCTGTTTTTACCTTAATTAAAGCAGGTAACCGGGTTTTTATCACGTGTCATTTTGAAATATCAGTACGAACTTCAATTAGGTATATCAGTGAAACAAGGCAGACGAGACAAAATTAAACAGCCAGATGTCAGCTTTTTCTGGGTTAGGTCTAAACAGTACTCGGCAAATCTCGACAGATTCCGGTACCCTACATCTAGACTCGGCTGTATGATGAATTCCGCCATTTTGGAACTATTTTAAAGGACCCGGATAAAACAACGGCTGCCCCCATGGATGCCCCCATTTTGGGACTTTTTTTTGTAAAAGCGGCACGTTTTCCTGTTAAAGTAATTCGGCAGTTGACTAGCCTCATCGCAAATGTATGGTCGTAGGTACATATCACTTACTATCATACATCCGAGTCTAGATGTAGGTTACAGAGGGTACCGGAATCTGTCGAGGTTTGCCGAATGGTCTAAACAGGTCACGAGATGTAAACAGGGCCAGGGTTAGCGGTAACCCTAGTAACCCTACCTCTATCCCTAAACCCAATCAGATTAAAAAACAGACCCTCTTTCCTTTCGGGGGTTGGGATGGCCTAGTGGTCTAGAGTGTCGCGCTTCGACCTCTAGCTGGCCGGCAACCTCTGGCTTGCCGCTGTGGTTTCGAGCCCTGGTGTGAGCGTATGTGGCATGGAGATAGGGGCGCCTTCTCAACCTCGTGGGTTTCCTCCGGGCACTCCGGTTTCTTCCCACTGCTTAAGACCCCTACGCGCAAGCGAATTATTGAAATAAAATTATAAAAACCATACGTTAGTCCCGAAATGACCTAGTTGTGTTGAGTGGACGTAAAACCCAATTTAAAAAAAACCAAAAAAAACCCTCTTTCCTTTCGTTTTTATATATTTTAAAATTTCGTTTTACTTGTCTTTTCTACGCTATGATCTGGAAGAGTTGTTATATAATAGGCGTTCTTATTTATGTGAGGAATAAGCCAATGAAACGGTCTGTTTCGGCGAGCTTTAGGTGTGTTTAGCACGGAACTGTGGGTAATCTACTAGTAACATCAATGCTGATTGGTTAATTAAATCAATCAATCAATCAATACAGAATTTGTATAGCGCAAACAATACTTTGATAAAGTTCCTAATGCGCTTAAAAGTTTATCTGGATTCTTTTAGTGTTTATTTTCGTCAAGAAGATGTGTCTTCAAACGCGACTTGAAGATGTCTAGAGTTTTTGATTCTTTCATGTCGAAGGGTAGGGAATTCCACAGAAAAGGTGCTGCAAAGTGAAAAGATCGTTTAGTCCGTTGAAGTTTGACAGCAGGTATAACTAATAATGACTTGTTCTGAGATCTTAAGGTTATATTGGATTCATATGGAGTGAGTAGATCTTGAATGTATTGTGGTGCTTGGTTGTTGAGGGCTTTAAAAGTCAGTAACAGTATTTTAAATTTGATTTATAGGTAAGCAACGGGGGCTCTTAATGATGGGTTAATGTGATCCCTTTTCCTGGTTCCAGTGATGAGTCGAGCTGAAGCATTCTGGACATATTTAAGCTTCTGCAGCTGCTACTGTGGTAGACCATACAATAAAGAATTATGCTAGTCCAGCCTTGAAGAGATCAAAGCATGAACGAGGATTTTTAGATTGTCACATGTTAGATACTTCTTTATCTTTGCCAATTTGTAAATTTGGTAAAACGCTGAAGAACAGATGGTTTTGGTTTAAACAGTATTTATTTAACATATAATGACATTTACAATACATAATAAATACTATGAATTCGGAAACAGGCTATGAAGCTTATGTTAATCCGTCTCAAAAGTTCAATGATAGCACCGATGTTCTTCGCCTTGTTTGTTGGTTGAATTAACTCCCTTGCAATCGAAAGGCTCCCCTTTTTTACTTTGTTGAGTTGTTGTTTGGCATGACCTCTGACGTGACCTATCGCAACAACCGGTCAGATCTTCATGTAGTGTAGGCCATCGAAAGTATAAAAAACGAAACGAAATATAGATCTGTATTTTAATCGGATTGCACTTCGACCAAATCCTAACCATTCCCTTAACCCTGCCACGATCTTATCAACAATAATGTGCCCCAGCCCTGTTTACATAATAATAATAATAATAATCGCGTCATTTTACAAGGGTAGCAAATTAGGCCTGAGGCCTTTTTCCAATTTGGCCCTTGGCACAGATCGTGCGAATGATTTCGATCATTACTGCAGGAAGAAACCGAAGAACTCGGGGAAACCTGCCTGATCGGACGGGAGACCGAATATCCCTCTCACTTACAACGATAAAGTTCTTGCCCTGAGCCGGGATTGAACCCTCGTTGCATTGGTGAGAAGCCGCCTCTCTATCGCCACGGCTATCTGACCAGCTAACATCTCGCGATCATGACGAAATCTGCAGTTGGCTCTAATTTTTAGACTTTACCTTCTTTTCTGCACCAACCGTGAAAATGAAGATTCCTGAAAACACAATCCCATTAAACTAAAACTTGCTTAAATTAACTTCTCATTTGGGCAGTTCACGTAGTTACGATTCCTCGGTTGTACGTGACAAGGCGTATGGTCACATGTCCAGCCTCGTGGGTTTTCTCTGGCTCCTCCAAGTGAACCATGTGTTAGTCCCGAAATTACCTAGTTTGTGTCGAGTGGACATTAAACCCCATCTCTTGTGAGCCGAAAATGAACTTAATTAGCCAAATGCCTTTTAAATATGCCAAATCCCTTTTAAATATGCTCTCTCACTCTCTCTTTCTCCCTCTCTCTCTCTCACCTAGCAACAAATGTAGTGCACGGCGAAGGGTGTTCCTAGATCCCCAAATACAATTATCTGTTGGGTAGTTCATATCCAAACTAATTAATGTTGTGCCTTCGTCTATCCAACGATCACCAGATATCCTCTAATGGCGCCCTTTAAAAGCGTTGTCTGTGTCCTTGACGACACGGCACGCGCTAGAATGATTATAAGATAATTGTTACGGTTCAGAGATTAACTAATTATCGTCCGCTAATTTGTCGTCTGCCATAGAAAATGGCGTTTGATGATGTGTCTGAAATAATGGCCTTGACGTTCGTTGTTAAATATTCTGTAGCTTACAGATGATGGATGTAGAGGCAGGGTAGTAACCGGAAGTATGAATTTATTGGGAGTTAAATAAGACCCATTTCTCCTAAAAGCTGGGAAGATTAGACTCGCTGGGGAGGAGACCGGGCAGGTTGGGGGAGATCAGATCCTTTGAGGTGGAGATCGGACTGTTTGGGAAGATTTGGAGGAGATGATTGAGAAGGAGGGGTGGTGAGGTCAGATCGTCTGAGGAGGAGGTCAGACCGTTTGAGTAGGAGGGGTGGGGAGGTCAGATCGTCTGAGGAGGTCAGACCGTTTGAGTAGGAGGGGTGGGGAGGTCAGATCGTCCGAGGAGGAGGTCAGACCGTTTGAGTAGGAGGGGTGGGGAGGTCAGATCGTCTGAGGAGGAGGTCAGACCGTTTGAGTAGGAGGGTGGGGAGGTCAGATCGTCCGAGGAGGAGGTCAGACCGTTTGAGTAGGAGGGGTGGGGAGATCAGATCGTTTGAGGAGGAGATTGGACTGTTTGGGAAGAGGGGGAGGAGATCAGATCCTCTGAGGAGGAGGTCAGACCGTTTGAGTAGGAGGGGTGGGGAGGTCAGATCGTCTGAGGAGGTCAGACCGTTTGGGCAGAAGGGGTGGGGAGGTCAGATCGTCCGAGGAGGAGGTCATACCGTTTGAGTAGGAGGGGTGGGGGAGATAGAGGCGATAGGGGCGGTTGGGGTTTTAGGCGGAGATCAAGTCGGTTGGAATGACTGATTGAGGGAGCGGGGGTCGGGATTTGGGCATCAGGCCAGTTGTGGTAATCATTTTCATATGGACATTTCATCAATGTGAATTCCCGAATAGAATGCTAAGCCTGGCCATTGGGATGTCCTCTCCCACAACACAGAAATTAGATTCCATTGCCACAAGACAGGAGATTATCGTGCGGGCGGGAGAGTCACGGAATTATTTGCAAAATGGGACATTTAAAAGTTTCTTTTCATGGATGACTTCCGTGTTTAGAATGAAAATTTATTTGTCGACGAGTTAACCACTAAACGCGGTCTAGACTTATTCATTCTAAAATAAGTTCTCTAAAAAAAAGAATATTCTCGTTCACAATACCCACCGAGTTTAAATAATATATATCCACAGTGAACAATCTAACAAACTCCATCATTTATTCCCTTTCTACCTTGCAGCAAGTCACTCAACAAACAAACATTAACTTATCAACAGGCCCAATTAACACGGCGAAAACCATTCCACCATCATCGTCTTTACATTCTGATCTGACAAATTGAATTAGACTCGATCGACCCAGCCTCTAGGCGTTGAGTAACCAGACAGCAATGCAGCGTGTAATAATGATAACAAAGAATTAGGTCTGGATAACTATTATAAAAACGGTTTGAGGCGACCGTAAACAAGTTTGTTTAAATACATGTAGACGGGGTTCAACACGGTTGGGTTCCATTATCGGAACAGGTCAAAACTGTGACCTCTATCGAAGGAGGTCAAGGTCAAAGAGGAGGGTTGATTGGCCGAATGGTTAACACGTGGACGCTGCATCATAAGGTCTATCATTGGTTCCGATTCCCCTGTCCAACCTCGTGTGTTTTTCAGGGGACTCACGTTTCCCTTCCACTGTTAAAGACCCCTACGCACAAGCGAAATATCAGGGCCGGCGGAAGCAATTCTTGATTGGGGGGGCTCCCATCCTAGGTCCAGGGATATAGCCAGGATTTGCTGAGCAATAATTTTGGGAGGGAGCGTGGTCTTTTATGAAAATTAACCCTTATTCAATTATTGGTGTATTTCCAGGGCACTTGGTATATTATTATTACGGTGGAATGAGAATCAGGTCAGACAGAAGTTGAGAAAGAATAAGAAACATTGACATTGTGGATAGGCTAGGATTTAATATAGATTCGGTAGAATTAACCGTAGAAGCGAACATTAAATTTTGATCGTACAACCGAACGTTCGACACCATTTACGACATCTAAACCTTTAACATTGAAGTGCCGTAAATTGGTCTGGGTGACCGTGAAATGAATGGACCTGCACAACTTCTAAATTTCAATAAACATAATACCAATACTTCTTTCTTTAAACTTATTTGGCATGATAGGGTATACTACGGCACACAAAAATAAACGAAAGCCGTGTCAGACATGGTTTGCGTGGGCTTATAGTTACCATGGCTTTGCCGTTTGCCGGGGGTGGTAAATTTCGAGTGCGGAGTCTGAGTACAGAGTGGGAGAAGGACGAAGTCGGGGGGGGGGGGTTAAATACGACTGGGCGGCTTTCTTCTATTTTTTCTTTGTGCTGGGCGGCAAAAAACAGTGGCGCCTGAAGAAAAGAGTACTTGCGGCCAAATTATTGGGGGGGGGGCAAAAAACAGTGGCGCCTGAAGAAAAGCCCCCCCCCCTAGCCCCCCCACTCCGCCGGGCCGGAATATTGATATAAAATGGAACCATATGTTAGTCCCGAAGTGAACTATGTTTGTGTCTAGTGGACGTTAATCCCCCATTTCTCTCTCTTAAAAAGGACCCTCGAGCAACACATGAACATTAACTCCTTTTTGGGGTTCTTTCTCACGCCATTATTGACGGTGGTGTGTCAACGGGGTTCCTTTTTGACTTTCTCGAAGCCAGGCTGGTTATTAAACAAGTTTAGCTTAAGCCTCTAAACAGGTTATAACATGACAAAATAATACGCCCCCCCTCCCAAAAAAAAAAACAACCCCAAAACATGACTGCTTTGCACTCCAGTAGAGACGCATGATTCATGTCACGTGACTCGGGCGTGCTTAATAACCGTCAATCATTCCAAATAAGGTAGGGCGAAAAACAAGGCAAGAACGCCCATTTTATTGTGAAGTTCGCAAATTGTCCAGTCTCTGGTGCTGGTTACAGGTTAACTCAAAGTTCTTCTTTATACAAATGGAAACGAAAGTGTTGGTTTACTAAAAATTAATACTTTTATATAAATCGAAATGTAAAATAAATAGAAGAGACTGGGCCAGTCTACCATAATGCGTGTTTAAAGAATTGAAGAATCATTCGAAGTCTGGTATATCCGAAGAAAGAATTAACATCTCTAAATAATTATTCGACTATCCATGAAATCTTGTGAGCCGAAAATGGATACACCAGACTCCCTCCCTCTCTTTCTCTCTCTCTCGATGCATACTAGGTCTTTTCGTGAATGACATAGTGTTCAGTTTTATTTCAATACCTCGCTAGTAGGGACGCTTGTCAAACCTCGTAGGTTTTTGCCGAGTTTCCCGGTGTCTTTCCACTGCTAAACACGACAACGTGCTAGCGAATTATTGAAATAAAATCGAGCTAAATGTCAGTCCCGAAAAGACCTTGTTTGTGTCGAGTGAATGCCACTCTCTCTCTCTCTCTCTCTTTTTTAATCAAACGCGGCCTTAACCTCATTCAGCTCTTGTACGTGTGTCTCAGACTGCATAAACACTGTTCATGATTAATTCTGGATGTTAGAGATGACAATCTAGTGAGCTGAGACGGGATTACCCTGACGTTTATCCTACTTCTGTCAACTCCTTGTCACGTGAAAAGTAGGGAAATCCTTGCCCGATATAGACAAGGGGAAGATAATCCTGATATTATTATTAATTCTGACAATACCTCTATTTTAATGTTCAGTCCTTGTAAAATGACGAGATTATTATTATTTTTATTATTATTATTATTATTATTGTTTTTCAGTAACAGACAGATATTCAAACAAAATGGTTTCAATATTTTCTTAAAGTCTCCCAAGGTTGTTTGTATGATTTTGAACCACAATTTGTTAAATTCCGTTCAATATTTACAAAGATAATATGATTAAAACACACATCCTATTCATTAATTCGATTGCACGTCGGGGTCTTTAGCAGTGGGAGGGAACCGGAGTACCCGGAGAAAACCCTCCCACGGGGTTGGACAGGCGACCTTACTCCTTGTCACGTACAACTGGGGAATCGAAACCAAGCCAGTTGATTCAATGACAGACTTTATGATACAGCGCTCACGTGATAACCATCCACCCACTCCCCGGAAGTAACTCAAGAAAAATGGTATAAAGTCCCTTTAAAGGACCCAAGTCCGTAACTCAAAATCCTCCAAAATCTTCGACATCGAAAACCCGAATTATTGATCAATTTAAATCAACATTGATGATGTAAACTTATACAGGGAAAAGATGAGCTTCTGATATCCGATATTTAAGATAAAATAATTTTTCTAACATTGGTACACGATACAAATCGTGTACCATAATGCGCTTCAGTCCTAGGTGTATTGAGAGACTCGACAGACGAGGCTAGACACATTGCACTGTATTACACGGCATATGTAGACTGGAATAACAAGGCGCTAAATAAATGTGCACTGGATTGAGACTGAATGGTTTATTTCGCCAAACATAGCTGATTTAAAATTGGAGTGAAAACGGAAACCATTTAATGTAAATCAGTTTATATACATCCATATTACAGTATTATATGCGTTGCGACCCACTTTTGTCAATTTCTCGATCCCAAATGTTAGCGATTTAGCCCCTTTAAGTAGGAAACAAGGGGGGTTCTGGTGACACGATACAAGCTCTTTGTACGACCTCGGGTCAAACGTACAAATTGAAGCTGTAACAACGGTGGATTGTGGCTAAAACTATTCGAAGGGTTAGGGTATAAACAGAGGCGGATCCAGGGGGGGGGGCTAGGTGCCCACCCCCTCTAAAACCCTAAAAAACAGTATAAAAAAATAGATATGCACCACAAATCACCACCGACACCCCGATTTTTTCAAAAAAATCTCAGGGGACCCCCAGGGGCCTCCCCTAACTGGATTTCCTGGATCCGCCTCTGGGTATAAACATGGAGAGATATGTCTCAAATAAAGAAAGTCCTGGTATCGGGCGTTCTGTCGAGTAGGGGCCTAAGGTTTTGCGTTCGCTTCCGGTCTTAGTTCCAAAACGACCTAGTTGTGTTGAGTGGACGTTAAACCCCATTTCTCTCTCTCTCTCTTCCGATGTTGACCGAGGCGCGTCACTGATGTTCCACTTTAATCTCAATGACGTACGTAAATAACTTCTTTTTCTTGAATCCAAAAATAATACCAGAAATGATTTTAATGGGCAAAAATGGTAGACGAGAGAATTCAATTTGAGACACACAATTCAATTTCTTCTGACTAAACGAGATTTTTACTGGTCGCTAACAGCCGATTCCACCATTATTGTTTAAATCATTTTTTATTTATCTTCTGTTAATTTCTATAGGGACGAAATGTCACGCGCTGATACAATCCAAGTCATCTATGATTAGTTCCCGCCAATTATTATAACCTCCGAACAGAAATATCCGTCTCTTACGTCACGTCATTGACAAAGAGTACATCTTGTGACGTCAAGAGCAAAAAACAGGCGCGAGTTATGTTTGTCGGATAGCCTCATACGTCAGGTTACATTTTGATATAGTAATAATTGAAGTTAAATGATGATGCTAGTGTGACTGGATGATGGAGGGTGATAAAAGGTGATTTATTTCTCGATTAGAGAATCGATTTCATAAATCCCATTCTCTCTGTTTCTACCTTGGTGTGTCGTCTGCTATTTCTATAAACAA
Source organism: Patella pellucida (assembly GCA_917208275.1). Taxonomy (NCBI): domain Eukaryota; kingdom Metazoa; phylum Mollusca; class Gastropoda; family Patellidae; genus Patella; species Patella pellucida. The sequence goes on from CAKJPN010000053.1 coordinate 12,187, forward strand.
CTTCTGATACCAGTCGGGTGGATTGGCCGGGATTTATTTTACAGGTTGGCTAATATGATGGCGGGAATTTTATTGCAGGACTCAAGAAAATTGGCGGGAATTTATCGCCTGTCAATAATAATTAGAGCGGACGTACAGAATTGTCTGTCTGCCTCAATCTAGCCAAATGAGACAGGAGTGTATAAGTTTATTGTTCGGATATTTTTGAGGCCAAACGTCATTTTTAATATTTGATTATAAATGATGCCAGACAATTGATTTATCTACGCGCACGTACGGTATCAGTGTTTCTCCTAGATCTGGAATCATTGTCGGTACTGCTTGTAGGTTGGGCTTAACGTCACCGTCAATAGAAGGTTTAATCTCAGAGACAAGACAGTTACAGTATCAAATGAACAGAACATAGAACCAGAGGCGGATCCAGGAAATCCAGTTAGGGGGGGGGGGGGGGCGCGTAGGGGTCCCCTGAGAAAATGGTAGAAAAAATCGGGGTGTCACTGGTGATTTGTGGCGCATATCTTTTTTTTTATACTACTTTTTAGGGATATAGGGGGTGCCCGGGCACCTAGGACCCTCCCCCTGGATCCGCCTCTGCATAGAACATCATCTACCAATTACAGACGACTTAAAGCTGGTCTAATTGCAGACTGATGGTCGGAGATGATAGGTTTATGGGGTTAAAAGTCCACTCGACACAAAGTAGGTCATTTCGAGACTAACATTTGGTACAATTTTATTTCAATAATTCGCTTGCGCGTAGGGGTCTTTAGCAGTGGTAGGAACCCGGACGACTCCGAAAAAAACCCACGAGATTTAACTGGCTTCCCTACTCCTTGTCACGTACAAACGGGGATTCGAAACCACACCAGTTGAGTCAATGACAGGCTTTATGATACAGCGCGCACGTGCTAACCATTCGACCATCCCATCCCCTAATTTGCAAATGACGATCAGTAATAATTTGACAACAAAACACATACTTATGGAAAACAGGTATTATCGACATTATTGGTCAATTTAAATCAATATTGATGATGTAAACTTACTGGGAAAAGATGAGCTTCTGATATCCGATATTTATGATAAAATACTTTTTTTAACATTGGTACACGAATATAGTTGTATTGAGAGACTCGAGGGACGAGGCTAGACACATTGCACCAAGTCAAACGGAGTTATGTAGACTGGAATAACTAGACGCTGGACCTTATTGACATTTCGCCAAACATAACTTATTTGAAATTGGAATAAAAACGGAAACCATTGAATGTAAATCAGTTTATATACATTCATAACAGTATTATATGCGTTGCGAATCACTTTTGTGAATTTCTAGGTCCCAAATGTTAGCGATTTAGTCAGAGGCGTCACTAGGACCCAATTAGATCCGGGGCACAGGCCCAACT
>OU795045.1:0-14949 GCA_917208275.1 Patella pellucida
AAGAGATGGCTGAGTAATAAGCACTGGAGTGAAGTCCCAGGCACGGTTTATACCTCTCTTTGGGGGATGGCTGAGTTAAGCATTAGATTGTAGCTCTAACTACGGGATATTTTCTCCCTCTTAGGCTTTCAATATCGGTTGCAACCCGAACACAGCGATATAAGTATCGCGTTAGTCTAGAATTTTAGGTTAATATAAACCATAGGCCTTCAAAGCCTTAAATAAGTTTTAAACTTAAATTCTGGTGAAACGACATCCATTCCATTTAGTAGAAGTAAGTCCTTGACCATTAACCGGCTCAATAGGAGCATTATTTTTAACTCTCGGTCTAGTTTCTTGATTTTCAGGTATACAACCAATTTGTTGCTACCTGGGTATTCTTCTTATTATTTTAACTATAATTCAATGATGACGAGATATTTGACGAGAGGGAACATTCCAGGGAGCTCACACTCTTCGAGTATCTCGGGGCCTTCGGATAGGTATAATTCTATTTATTGTCTCAGAAATTTGTTTTTTTTTTGCTTTTTTCTGGGCCTATTTTCACAGAAGACTAAGGGTTACTATAGAATTAGGGTTATGTTGACCTCCAACAGGAGTTCAAGCTTTAAACCCATTTTCTGTCCCTTTACTTAATACAGTCGTACTATTAGCTTCTGGTGTAAGAGTAACTTGAGCCCACCATGCTATTATAGCCGCTGACCGGCCAAGTGCTATGCAAGGTTTAATAGTAACAGTACTTTTAGGAGCTTACTTTACAATGCTTCAAGCAATAGAATATGCAGAAACTTCTTTTACAATCGCCGATAGTGTTTACGGTAGAGTTTTTTTTGTTGCTACAGGATTTCACGGGGCCCACGTTTTAATTGGATCTACATTTTTAATAGTCTGCCTATGACGTGCCTATAAATACCATTTTTCATCTTCTCACCATTTTGGGTTTGAAGCAGCAGCTTGATATTGACATTTCGTAGATGTCGTTTGATTATTCTTATACATCTGTATTTACTGATGAGGACATTAATTTTAGGTGGCCGAGTCTAGGCCCTGGACTTTTAATCCAGCTACGGTTTTTTGACCCCTAATCTTCCTAAGTATCAAGTATAGCTGACTTCCAATCAGAAGGGCCAGATCTTCCTGGAGGAAGAAAAGAAAATTAGTTAAAACAATAATATAAGATTGTCATTCTTAAGCTGCCTACTATAAGGCATTTTCTGTTATCGTACTTTAATATAAAAGATCTAACTTGCACTTAGAAAATGAATTCTTATTCCGATGACTTTTACTGTGCCGGAAATAACGGATCACTTTGATGTGGTGAAATATGGGATTATTCTCCAGTGTGCGTTGATTTTATTCCACTAATCATAAAGATATTGGGACATTATATATTATCTTAGGAATATGAGCAGGTTTAGTAGGGACTGGACTTAGAATGTTAATTCGAGCTGAACTTGGTCAGCCAGGGGCTCTTTTAGGTGATGACCAACTTTACAATGTTATTGTCACAGCTCATGCTTTCGTTATAATTTTCTTTTTAGTAATGCCTATAATAATTGGGGGTTTTGGTAACTGATTAGTTCCAATTATACTTGGAGCTCCAGATATAGCTTTCCCTCGCCTAAATAATATAAGATTTTGACTTCTTCCCCCTTCTTTATTTCTTCTTTTAGCTAGAAGAGCTGTTGAAGGTGGTGTCGGTACAGGTTGAACCGTTTACCCTCCTTTATCTTCAAATATTGCTCATTCCGGCCCTTCGGTAGACTTAGCTATCTTTTCTCTTCATTTAGCTGGTGCTTCTTCAATTCTAGGGGCTGCTAATTTCATTAGAACAGCAGCAAATATTCGCTGAGAAGCTATACAACTTGAACGAATACCTTTATTTGTTTGATCTGTAAAAGTAACAGCTATTTTATTACTCCTATCTTTACCTGTTTTAGCTGGAGCAATTACTATACTTTTAACAGACCGTAACTTTAATACTTGCTTTTTTGACCCAAGAGGAGGAGGGGATCCTGTTTTATATCAACATCTTTTTTGGTTTTTCGGTCACCCTGAAGTTTATATTTTAATTCTTCCTGGGTTTGGTATAATCTCTCATGTAGTAACTTATCATTCTAGTAAAAAACGATCATTCGGGGCTCTAGGAATAATTTATGCAATAGTAGCCATTGGTATTTTAGGTTTTATTGTTTGGGCTCACCATATATTCACAGTTGGTATAGATGTTGATACTCGTGCTTATTTTACAGCAGCCACTATAGTAATTGCTGTTCCAACTGGAATTAAAGTTTTTAGTTGACTTAGGACAGTTGCTAATAGAACAAAAAAATTAAAATTTGAACCAGCTATACTATGAGCATTTGGCTTCATTTTTTTATTTACTGTAGGTGGACTTACAGGGATTGTACTATCTAATTCATCATTAGATATTGTTCTCCATGATACTTATTATGTAGTAGCTCATTTCCACTACGTTTTATCCATAGGTGCAATTTTTGCCTTATTTGCTGCTTTTAACTACTGATTTCCTTTAATAACTGGATTAACCTTACATGTCCGATGAGCAAAAATCCATTTCTTTGCAATATTTGTCGGAGTTAATCTTACTTTTTTTCCCCAGCACTTCTTAGGATTAGCTGGTATACCTCGACGATATTCAGACTACCCTGACTCATATATAGGATGAAATGTACTTAGCTCGATTGGTTCTGTAATTTCTTTTGTAAGAGTTTTATACTTTATAGTAGTAGTGTGAGAAGCTTTTGCATCCCAACGAGGCTATATTACATCTCTTAATTCAAGAACTATACTTGAATGAAAATCTATAGGACCTCCCCCTATACATGGTTTTAATGAAACAGGCTCTACCTGACAAAAAATTCAAAATCAGTCTAATCTTAACATTTCTCCTAGTAATTAGTCTCTGTGTTGTAATAACACTTTTAGGTTGAATTATTTCTACTCGAACTATTCGAAGGGCAGAAAAAATAAGACCTTTTGAATGCGGTTTTGACCCTAAAGGTAGTGCTCGAGCCCCTTTTTCTATACGCTATTTTTTACTAGCTATTATTTTTTTAATTTTCGATGTAGAAGTAGTTTTATTATTTCCTTTTCTTAGCCAAAGATTAACCCCTCTTCATTTCCAAGGAACATTATCTCTTTTTATATTTTTAATAATTCTTTTATTAGGGCTGGTCCACGAATGAAATCAAGGATCTTTAAATTGAGCATTGAAGAAACCGGAGTATTATTAAGCTGCTAACTTAATTGTGGGGGTTCAATTCCTTCTTCTTCATATTGAACTTAAGCCTAACACTTTTATTAGAGAGTACACTCCTTTTAGAACATTATTTATTCTTTTAGTTTTTAGGGGCACTGCTTTAACAATTAGATCAACAGAATGAATCTATGCATGAGCAGGTTTAGAGCTAAGTAGAATTGGAATAGTTCCTCTTATATTAGCTTTTAAAAGACAAAGAAAAACAGTTTTATATTATTTTTTAATCCAAAGAATAGGTTCTGTTTTTTTTATCGCAGGGAACCTTTTATCTGTATCTAGAACTTTCTCATCTCTTTTTTTTGAAGACATTATACAAAGACAAGAGGATTTCGGGGCATTATTAATAATAGTAGGACTATTAATTAAACTTGGCATATGACCTTTCTATCAATGACTACCAAAAGTAACTGAAGGCGCGTCCTGATTTTCTATATTTATTCTACTTACATGACAAAAAATCGCTCCATTTACTATTATTATTAATTTTGTTTATTCTTCTTCTATTTTAGTTACAACTATTACTCCATTACTTATTATTTCAGCAGCTTGCTCTGGTTTAGTGGGGGGCTATGGGGGAATAGGTGAAACCAATATACGATCTTTAATTGCATACTCTTCAATTACTCATTCTGGTTGAATACTTATTGCAATCATTTTTTCACCTAAACTTTTTATTATTTATTTTTCAGTTTACTTTATAATCTCTATAGTATTAATTTATTCCTTAAAATATAATAACTTAAATACTATTCATTCTATCCCTAACAATTATACATTTAAATTCGTCTTAACTTCAGCTCTTTTGACTTTTAGTGGAATACCCCCTACAATTGGATTTGTCATTAAGTGGATAATTTTAAACAGAGCACTAAAAGCTTTTTATTTCACCCCTATTTGTTTTTTACTACTAGGAACACTTATAGGAATTTTTTATTATCTAAAAATTTTATCTAACACTATCCCTTCAGTATATTGATCACATTCTAATAAAACTATAAAATGAGCTTTATTGACTATTTTTACCTTCTTAACTGCTTCTTCCACTATTTTAATTATTTTTATCGTATAACTTTACTTTACCGACTCAACAAAACCTAAAATTTTTATGGCTCGTTATAGACAACTTGGATTCGTTGATGCTGCTTCCCCTTTAATAGAACAAATAATTTTCTTCCATGATCACGCAATGGTAGTTTTATTATTAATTATTAATTTTGTGCTTTATATAATAATCTATTTTATTACCGTTAACAAGATTATTTGTCGAACAATCTATGAATGTCAAATTACTGAATTTCTTTGAACCCTATTCCCCGCTATTATTTTAGTATTTCTAGCCCTCCCTTCTCTACGATTATTATACATACTAGATGAAATTGGAGACTCTGCATTAACTTTAAAATGTATCGGGCATCAATGGTACTGAAGCTACGAATACTCAGACTATAGTAACGAAATTAGATTTGATTCTTATATAACCCCAACTGACGATTTACAACCAGGAGATTTCCGATTATTAGAAGTTGACAATCGTGCAGTGGTTCCTTATGGTTGTAATATTCGAGTTCTTGTAACATCCGAAGACGTTATTCACTCATGATCTGTCCCTTCGTTAGGACTTAAAGTCGATGCAATTCCCGGACGACTTAATCAAATAGGATTTTACTTAAATTACCCTGGTGTTTTTTATGGGCAGTGCTCTGAAATTTGTGGTGCAAACCATTCTTTTATGCCCATTTGCTTAGAAGGAGTTGATGCAAAGAGATTTACAGCTTGATTAAACACTCTTGAGGCATACCAAAAATAATGTGCGACGAAAAACACACCCAATCTTAAAAGGAATTAATTCCTCTTTATACGATTTACCAGCGCCTAGTAATTTATCAGCATGATGAAACTTCGGATCTTTACTGGGATTTTGTTTACTTATTCAAATTTCTACTGGTTTATTTTTATCAATACATTACATTGGGCACATTGAAATAGCTTTTGATTCTGTTGTACATATTGTACGAGATGTAAAATATGGTTGATTAATTCGAGCTATTCATGCAAATGGAGCTAGCTGATTTTTTATTTGTTTATATTTACATGTTGGTCGAGGACTTTACTACGGTTCCTATCTTTACACAGCTACTTGAAATATTGGAGTTATTCTTTTACTTTTAACTATAGCAACAGCTTTTTTAGGTTATGTTTTACCATGGGGTCAAATGTCATTTTGAGGGGCAACTGTAATTACAAATTTATTGTCTGCTATTCCATACATTGGGCATATACTAGTTAATTGGATTTGAGGTGGCTTCGCAGTAGATGCACCTACTTTAACACGTTTCTTTGCCCTTCATTTTCTTTTACCTTTTATTATTTCTGCTCTTGCTATTATTCACCTTATTTTTCTCCATGAAACAGGATCTAATAATCCATTAGGATTAACATCAGACTCTGATAAAATTCCATTTCATCCCTACTACACTACAAAAGATTTATTTGGGGCTATAGTTTTTTTATTTTTATTTAGAGCTATTATACTTTTAACCCCTCAAATATTTACAGACCCTGAGAATTACATTCCCGCTAACCCTTTATTAACTCCTATTCACATCCAGCCCGAATGATATTTTCTTTTTGCTTACGCTATTCTTCGTTCAATTCCAAATAAGTTAGGGGGTGTAATAGCTCTTTTATTTTCAATTTTAATTTTATTTATTTGCCCTTTAACTCACACAGGAACTTTCCGATCTATATCTTTTTATCCCCTAAACCAATTCTTATTATGATGATTAATTATAATCGTCTTAATTTTAACGTGAATTGGGGCCCGGCCTGTCGAAAGACCTTTTGAAGGTATTGGTCAAATTTTTACAGTTTTTTATTTTATATATTTCATTATCAGACCTTTTATTATAAAATTATGGGATAAATTACTAAATATTTTGTTACTGCAAGGAGCCAACAGTGTTTTGAAAACATTGAAAAGGGGTTCGACTCCCCTATTAACAATAAGAGAAAATTCTCAATTTCCGATTTACAAGACCGGCGCCGCTATTTTGGCCTTTATTGCATGCTACAAGATAATAATATAATAATTACCGGATTTTTAATACTTTTAGTAACAATAATTTGTTTAGTAATTCAAAATTCTCGAGCTTTAATAGTACTATTCTTATTTGAAATTTTAACTTTAAGAATTTACTTAATATTTAGCACAAAATTTATTATACAAGGGTCTCCTCTTCCTGCTATAATTTTTTTAGTACTCTCAATTTGTGAGGCAAGCGTAGGGCTTGCTTTATTAGTTTCAATTATTCGTAGCTATGGGAGAGACCAAGTTTTCAGAAAGTAATTACTAAACTTATTTTAATCAATTTACTTATATTTACTTTTAACCGACACCTGTCCTGAATATTACGTACATGGACTTTTGGTATCGGAACATTTATATCATTATTCGTTTTGTTTTTTTACTTAAATTCTTTCACGGCTACAAACTATATTTTTTCTCTAACAACCTTAGGGGCAGCATTAATTTCATTAACTTGATGAATTTCTTTTCTTATAATAGTTGCGAGAACATACTCAGTGAAAACAAAAAAAAATGAGGATTTTCAATTCTCTACTATCGTAAGATCTCTCAATTTAATTTTAATACTAGCTTTCTCTGTAACTAGAATACTACTTTTCTATATTTTTTTTGAAGCATCATTAATTCCAACATTACTTCTTATTCTAGGGTGAGGCTATCAGCCGGAACGACTTCAAGCAGGAATGTATATAATAATATATACTATCACCGCCTCTCTTCCATTTTTAGTCGTTCTTCTTAGTTATAAACAATCTTTTAATAAACTAATTATCCTAAACAATATTTGATCTGGTACAACCATAACAATTTTGTTCGCTACTCTAGCTTTTATAGTTAAATTACCAATTTACTCATTCCATTTATGGCTCCCTAAAGCCCACGTAGAAGCCCCAATCGCAGGTTCTATAGTGCTAGCAGCTATTTTACTAAAATTAGGAGGTTTTGGCCTTATTCAAACTATACTATTTTTTAAATTCATAGATAACCCATTTAACTGTTTCTTCATTAGAATAAGAATATGAGGGGGAATAATTACTACTTTAATTTGTTTACGACAAACAGATTTAAAAGCCTTAATTGCCTATTCTTCAGTTGGCCACATAAGTCTAGTTTTCTCAGGCTTATTAACCTATTCCTCTTGAGGATGAAATGCGGCTTTTATAATAATAATTAGTCATGGTTTAACTTCCTCCGGACTTTTTTGTTTAGCTAATATGGTTTATGAAACCGCCGGTTCTCGTAGTTTATTAGTTTTACGTGGCCTCTCTCTTACCCCATCTTTAACTATATGGTGGTTTATTTTTTCAATAACAAACATCCCAACACCACCAACTATCTCATTAGTTGCAGAAATTCTAGTTTACCCAGCACTTTTACAATTTTCCTATTGACTTTTTCCTATCCTTATAATCAGAGGAATATTAAGCGCAGCTTATAATTTACTTATGTACTCTTCAACTCAACACGGCCCATTAAGACAAGGTACCCTTCCCTACAACAAAACTAAATTAAACCATTTTTTATTACTATTTCATTTTATTCCATTACTACTTCTTACAGCCAGCATAAGAAAACTTATTTTTTATTAGATTAGTTTATTTAAAACATTAGGGTGTGGGCCTGAAAATAACTTTTGTTATCTAATTATTAGGCAGTGTTCGGGCACACGGGACTTTGAATCCTTAAGAAAGATTACTCTTCCTAGTATATCGTCCTTATTTTTTTAGGTTTTAGTAGAGCTGTTGTTTCATTATTTTTCCTTCAAACCGGAAACGTTATTGTTTTAGAGTGGGAACTTCTTACTGTGAGTTCAGCTAGAATTTCATTACCTTTTATCTTAGATCCTATCGGAATTACTTTTAGAAGTGTAGTTTCCTTAATTTCTGGAAGAGTTTTATGATTCTCTTCACATTATATAAAATCTGACCCATTTAGTGAACGCTTTAAGCTAATAGTTTTAATCTTTGTAGCCTCAATAAATCTTCTTATCTTTATCCCAAACCTTATCTGTCTATTATTAGGATGGGACGGTTTAGGGGTAATTTCTTTTGCCTTAGTTATTTACTATCAAAATAGTAAATCATTAGGGGCCGGTATAATTACAGCATTATCTAACCGAATTGGAGATTTAATAATTTTAATTGCTATCGCTTTAACGCTATCACAAGGGCATTGAAATATTTTAGCTATGTGGGCAATTCTTCCCACAATTTCTTTTTGTATTGTTATTGCAGCCATAACTAAAAGTGCTCAAATACCATTTTCAGCTTGACTCCCTGCAGCTATAGCTGCTCCAACTCCTGTTTCAGCTCTAGTTCATTCATCTACTCTAGTAACAGCTGGTGTTTTTCTCCTTATTCGTTTTTTTTACTATATTGCGCAAACACCTTACATACTTAACTTTTTATTAATTATTTCAGTAATAACTTGTTTAATAGCTGGCTTATCCGCTAACTTAGAAAATGACCTTAAAAAAATTATTGCCTTATCTACTTTAAGACAACTAGGTGTTATAATAAGAAGAATTGCTTTACACCTTCCATTGCTAGCTCTTTATCACCTTTTCACCCATGCAATATTTAAAGCACTTTTGTTTCTTTGTGCAGGGAGTATAATTTACGCAAAGGTGGACACCCAAGATATTCGAAGTTTAAGAGGTACTTGATACACCCTTCCAGTAACTACAGCTCATTTAAATATTGCAAATCTTTCTTTATGCGGAGCTCCTTTCTTAAGAGGATTTTATTCTAAAGACCTTATTCTTGAAGCTTTTTTATCTTTTAACAATTTTATTACACTTATTGCTATATCAGTTGCAACTGGTTTAACGGCAGCTTATTCTTTACGACTTTCTCTTATTGCACTCTGAGGGTCAATTAAAATACCATTAATAAATCTCGAAGAGTCAAAATTAACTAATCCTATAACTTTATTATCTTTTTTTGGAGTAGTTCAAGGATATTTATTACATAAATTATTCTTAGGATGCGACGCTTTCTTATTTGCAGAAAAAATAATAATTCCACTTATAATCTTAACCGGAGCTTATTTAGGAACTCTTTTATATAAGTACCCTAAAAACAACTTATTTCTACGAACTATATGAAATATACCAGAAATTTCTGCTCAAAAATTTACCTCTCCTTTACCTATAACTACTCCAAGAACCAAATCTTTAGATCCCGGTTGACTTGAAGTTTCATCCTTTAAAAAAACCTTTAAAAAAGCTATAAATATCCACTACGACTCTTGATCCCCACATTTAAGAACACAAACTTTACTTTCTATTATAGGCCTAACAATTTACTTATTATACATATTATTTATACACATTTAAGCATGTTCATTTGAGTATAAGCTAACCAAAAGACAAAAAATATACCCTTGAATAATAGCTACACCAAATTCAAATAAAAAATAAAAGACTTCAACAGCTAAAATAAAGACTAGCATTAAGACAGGAAAAGTAAAAATACCATCACATAAAGAATTACTAATTAAAGTAAGAATAATATGACCAGCCCTAATATTAGCTACTAAACGAACTCTAATAGTGATAGGACGAACTCCAATAGATACAGTTTCAACTAAAACTAAAAAAGGAGCTAAAACTGAAGGAGACCCTGTGGGAAGTAGCCCTCTAGCACTAACTAAAAAATTATAAAAATAACTTGAAATAATAAGCCTTAATCACAACACTAAACCGAAACTAAAACTTACCCTTAAATGAGCAGTAACCCTAAACACATAAGGAATTAACCCTCTTATATTTATATTTACAAGACATAGAAAAAAAGAGATAATAAATAAATGAAATCCCCCTATTCGAGATCCTCCTGAAACTCCACCGGGAGCACATCGTATTATATTAATAATTTCATCATAACTTCTCGTGCTCACTCATTTTAAAGAAAATATAACACACATCGAAGCCAACCTAAATAATCATATAATTAAATAAGATAAAAAAACAAAATTATGGTCGTCAAAAGTCGAAAAAATATCTACTATCATTTTCAAACATAATCTTTAACAGACTTCTTAGCCCCAGAAATTTTATAACCTTTACGGCCATCCCATCAAACGACCACACAAACAACGCTTACTACAGCTCAAAAAAAAATATAAAGAAATAATCAATTAATAGGTCCTAATTGTGGCATAAAAAATGTCACTAAGAATCTTACCAGTGTAAATGGCACGTAATCATTTATACTACATTTTCAAATTAATTTCATGAGCATAATGCCCCTCTTTTATAAGATACTTTTACTACTGCTACTAAAGTAATAAATAGAACTACCCCCAATAAAACAATGTGCCCAGATCTATAAGTAATTACATAAGGTATTTCCTCTAAAAACCAAGAACCTCTAACACACTTACTCAGAACTAATCTTACTTCATTTTTTATTCATAAAGCTCTTAAAATAATAATACCTACAATAGCTCATCTTCCTCTAAATAATATATTAGGACTTAACGCAGCTACATATATAAACATAACTAAAACCCCCCCAACAAACACTAAAAATAAAGCATAACCATATCAGGAACTAATATTAAATCTAACTAAAACAGACCTTAAACTAACGAGCCCTATAATTATAACTCCTAAACTAATAGGATTGTAAACTATTGGTAATCTTAACACTATAATAGCTAAAAAAAACTGCAAAATATCGGGGAATGGACCAACCAATCTCCGGCTTCCAATGCCGGTGTTTTTTTAAACTATTCTCCGTTAAACAAGAAAACTAACACCCTGAATAACACTAATCACTAATAATAAAGCCAGCCTAAAAGGTAGAAATCCTTTTCAAGTTAACCCTATTAAACGATCATAACGAAATCGAGGAAAAGTACCCCGCAATCAAATAAAGCAAAAACAAAAGAAAACAATCTTAACCCTGTAAATAAAACTTCTATTAACTACTAAAAAGAAAGGACCACCAAAAAACACAACGGAAGTAAGTATACTTATTAAAATAATATTACCATACTCCGCTAAAAAAATTAACGCAAAACCCACAGCTCTGTATTCTACATTAAAACCGGAAACTAACTCTGATTCTCCCTCAGCAAAGTCAAAAGGAGCCCGATTAGTTTCAGCAGCACAAGAAGCAAATCAAATTAAAGAAACAGGAAATATTAAAGAGAAAAACCAAAAAGAACTTAAAACAAATGAAAGCTTAAATAATAAAAAAAAAACAAAAAGAAGCACCAAAGCTAGTCTAACTTCATAAGAAATTGTTTGAGCTGCAGCTCGAAGGGCTCCAAATAACGCATATTTGGAGTTGGAGGATCATCCGGCTATAAGGGTCCCATAGACATTTAAAGACGAAAGACATAGAAATAACATAACACCCCAAGATAAAGAAAACCCAGAACTATAAATAGGGAATGTTTGTCATAGTAAAAGAGCAATAATTAACGATATTGCCGGAGCTACTAAATACGGGGAACGGTTAGACACAAGAGGTCAAACTATTTCCTTAGTGAAAAGCTTAATTGCATCTCCGATAGGCTGTCCAATGGCAATAAAAGAAACTTTATTTGGGCCTTTACGGCTCTGAATATAAGATAATACTTTTCGCTCAAAAAGTGTAAAAAAAGCAACGGAAATAAGCACTGATACTAAAACAACTGCATTAATTATTAATCCCAACATAGTTAGTTAAATGAACACTAAATATTCTTATTCTGATCCTAAATCAAATGCACTATTCTGCCAATCTAACTAAAAATAAGAAAGATCCTTTCGTACTGTCTCTTATTATTTTATCTACAGATATAAACCAACCTGGCTCACGCCGGTCTGAACTCAGATCATGTAAGATTTTAATGGTTGAACAAACCAACCCTTGAAAGCTACTGCACCTTCAGGATATCTTAATCCAACATCGAGGTCGCAAACTCCTTTGTTAATAAGAACTCACAAAAGGAATTACGCTGTTATCCCTACGGTAACTATTCCCTTGATCAATATAATTGGATCTTCACTAGTTAGTTATTTAATAAAAGAGAGATTTTTCCTACTCCCTGGTTGCCCCAACCAAAAGTTAACTAAATTGTTTATATAGCTAACTTAAAGCTCGATAGGGTCTTCTTGTCTTATAGATATATTTAGGCCTTTTCACCTAAAAGGTAATTTCAATAAAACACATTAGAGACAGTTCTATTTTCATCGTACCATTCATTCCAGCCACCAATTAAGAGGCAAATGATTATGCTACTTTCACACGGTTAGGATTCCGCAGCTATTTAATGATAAATCATCATTGAGCAGGCCGGACTCTTTATTTTATTTTTACAAAGAGCCATGTTTTTGTTAAACAGGTGAAATAGATATTTGCCGAGTTCCTTTTATATGTTTAATTTAATAATTATTTTAGTTATTATAATTTTAAAATATACTAAAACAAAGTAAAAATTATTACTCATTTAAAAATCCGCAAAGTAAATATTAATTATTTACACTAACCAGATATCTTAAAAAAAAAATTACTTATCTTAATTTTAATTGTACTATCCTATAACGGTCTTAAGGTGGCCGCTTCTAAGCCTACAAAATACATTATAAAACAAATTTTTATTAGACAAAATTAAGCTTAAACTTAACCTTAGGACTACTTTAATTCTTAGCGCTTTAACTTTTAAACGTAAAAAACTAAAGCAGCACACTATGATGTGTTTCTCTGGTAACCAGCTATCTCGGGGCGCGTGAAGCATATCACTACTATTTTTACTTTAAGAGATTATATTGCAACATAAACCTCTAACGTTAAAATAGATCGCACCCATTTCGGGAAATAAAATATATTTACTCTCTTATTTAACCATGATGCAAAAGGTACAGGAATTTAACCTTACTTATTTACTTTTTATATTCACTTTCGTTACTTATCTTAATTACATTTCTAATATTTATTTCGTATCCCACTACTAAATAAACAAAATTTTAATAAAAAAAAATTACGAGGGCATTAACCCATCTTTAGAGCTTAAATCTAATGCATAATTCTGCCATCGTAATAAATTAGGGACAGCTTCCGCTACCCCTACTATGTTACGACTTATCTCATTTTTCAACGAGAGCGACGGGCGATTTGTACACGCTCTAGAGCCTATTTCATTTTTTAACTTTAATTAAAAAATTACTTCTAAGTCCTCTTTTCATTAACTAAATTTCATTAGAACTCCAATAGAAATTTTTAATTGTAACCCATCTCCTCCCTATTTATAGGCTGTACCTTGATCTGACTTCTAAGAGAAAAATCTTTCTTGCTAGCTTCTAAACCCTTTTGGTGCCAGCTTTCGACGACGGTATACAAACTGAGAACTAAAATAGGTAAGATTTTCGTGGACTATCGAATTAAAGGACAGGTTCCCCTAGCTGGCTAAAGCACCGCCAAGTTCTTTGAGTTCTAAACATGTGTTCGTAGTACCCTGGCAGACAACTAGCCTAAATTTTCATCTTCAAATAATAGGGTATCTAATCCTAGTCTCTACTAAAGATTTCATGGCCTCATCAAACAGAATATTTATGTATTAAATTCTCATTCCAGATATAACTCCTTATTAAAACTTTTTTACCCTATAAAACTGATTAACCATCTTTTATGCCGTAATATATTAACTTGAGCCAATAGTTTGACCGCGAGTGCTGGCACTATAATTACCCAGCTCTTACTCTCAATAATTAAGTCAAAGTTTCCTTTATTGCTTAAACTCCAGTACTGGTGGTAATGAAAATCTTCAGGTTTCATTTTACTTTAATCATACCTACGTGAATAACCATATACGTATTAAACGTTCCATATGACACTCCTCATTAACCCCAAAAGTACCATGTATCTAATCAAGATAAAGCTAATATTAAGTCCAGAACCAAAACTTCTCAATAACCTTTATATCATCTATCTTATTTTTTTTTTTAATCTTTTTTTTTTTTTTATACACCCTTTTATATGTCTATATATATTCATATATATATGTATATATGTGTGTATATATATACATACAGACATGTGTTCATACACACATATTGACAACACACACGCGCGGACACACCCCCCCCCCCCCCCCCCCCCCTTTTTTCATATTTTTAAAAAAATCTTTTAAAAATTCGATCTATTTTTTTTTTTACAAAAAAACCTTAAATTTCTTAATTACACCCCAATAGACCAAGAAAAAAAATATTTTTTTTCGTTTTTTCACTGTTTTTTTCGTTTTTTCACTGTTTTTTCACTGTTTTTTCACTGTTTTTTTTATGTTAGGACACTTTAAATACTTACTAATTTTTACTCCCGCTATTTGAAATGAAATATCATGTGCGGGTTCGGTCCGTATTTTGGTGGGAATTCCGCCCAAATAGGTTATAGTAGTGTAGAAGCATAATGGGTTTTCACTCCATTGGAACAATATTTTTGTCTATAATTTTTATTTAAGTAATAAAAGCCAAAATGGAGGCACTTGTTTGTTAATCAAGTCAATGTACTTAATACTTATTACTGCTAAGGTAAGTTAATAAAACTATCGGGTTCATGCCCCGTCCATACGTTTAAAGCGTCTTTAGCTT